>QRFJ01004437.1:0-60471 GCA_006176705.1 Cocos nucifera
CGTTCAGATCTGATCAGATCAAGAGATATATTTCAAAATTTTTTTTCTTTGATCTAATCAGATCTAAGATGTTTTAGATCTGATTCTTATTATTTTAATAATTAAAATAAAATTAAGATAAATTAAATCAAATTTAATTTACCTTGATTGGGTAATCCTATTACCCGTTGATGATCCTGTAAGCAGCGGAAGGTTCTGGATCAAGCCATGCAAGTGCCTGGCCTCTACCGATATCTACTCGAACTGGATCTGAAGATCCTCTTCTTCTCTATCACATCTCCAAAAATTAGATTTGGATATGATTTGGAGGATCTTCAAAACTCTTTTTGAAGATCAACAGTCCTCCTTTGCAGCAGTGCAGCCTTCTAGCTTTCAGTCGCCTTTCTCTTGTCTGGATTGCACCAACCAAGGGCCAAAACTCTTTTTGGACATGGAGAAGAGAGAGAGAAGGTGGGTTTGGCATGGAGAAGAGGGGAGAGGCAGCCTTGGGGCTTGGGGTTTCAATTTCTCAAAACTTTTTCTATCACAATCTGAGTTGGGCACAGGGTCTTATTTATAGACTGTCTGTGATCCAACTTTCCTTCTTCCCAACCAATCATAACTCTTTGTGAAATTAGATCTAAATCTGATTGGTGGGAATAGAGTCTCCTAGATTCCTCCTTAGATGGTGCCTAAGACCAGTCAAAGTTGGTTCTTAGGAGAACTCTAATTGGAATCCAAAAAGGAGATGGAGTCCCTTGTCCAACAAGGACTCCTAGGCGCCTCCAACTTGGGCACACGCCAAGGGTGGCATGCGCCCTCTTCTTTGCCAAGTTCTGGCAGGGGGACAGGCCCCCACCAGCTCTCCAATAGGTGCATGACATGTGGACAGAAGTCAAAGTGTCAATGGTCAACATTTGACCAGTCAAAGGTAGACTTTTGACCAAAGTCAAAGAACAAGAAATGGCAGGTGACCAAAAATGGCAGGTAATGTCTTACAAAATAAGACAACCTTTTCTGACTTGGACAACCTCCAGTCAGACCATATGAAGGCCTCTGATTGAGCACAAACTCCTTTGGCTCAGTCAGGACAACTTATTTATGATAGTAAAAGAAGAACGTTAGGTTCAATCGAGTGCTAGCACGATTTCCTTGAACCTAATTGAATCTCATTCAGATCAATTGAACTAGATCAGTTCAATTGATGATCACCAGATTCAAACCCTTGTTTGTGTGACCCAGTTAGGTTCAGTTCTGTATGGTAATGGGATATGTCATGATCTCTATCATCGACATCATCGAAACTCCTTTCGATGGATCAGAACTCTTCTGATTCGAACAGCTAGAATGATCGATCATCTAAATCATTCTAATTGCTCCCAAAATCCACCAGTGACACCTAGCAGTATATGGTGGCAACCCATCAGAGCTGAATGCGAACCTCTTGGTGCAGCTACCTGTGTGATTAAGTTCTTCTATCTTGAGCCCCGATCAGATTAGGGTTAAGGTGAACTCGTCAAACCCTAGTCTCTGTCATATGATGTAATCATTCGATTCGAGTCCGAATGTGAAAATCTAAATAGAAACTCTTTCTATTATTTCACTCTGCCATGGCCATGGGCTTCTGGACTTGATTCTCATGATCATCATAGGGCTGCTCCTCTACCACCGAGGTAGATAGATTCCATCTTGATGCAATCCAGTTCCTACAATGAACATGCTATAGCCAACATACACCTCAGGGTTCCATATGGCTAGGAGACCGAGTAATGGTGTAGTCAAACTATAACACCCTCAAGGTGAACTGCCGATGCATCCTCAGGTCAAAGAACCAGACACACTACTGCAGCATCGAGTCAGTCATTGACGAGAAGGTAGACTTCCCTAATGACTACTCGAGGTGGTCACGCTCAGTGCCCTCGTTCTCTAACGAGTACCTGTACTCTCGCTCCGGTGTCTCCACACCGTAGACTCAAGACTCATCTACTAAAGAGAAGCGATTGTACACCAACCTTCCGGATCAATCACCATCCTCGTGATGATCCTATGGTCGGGAGCATTTTATGAGTTAATAATGATTATTCATGTCTTAAATTTTCAACTCTTGAAAATATGAATTATCATTACCATTAACTCAAAGGATGTATCACAGACACTAAATACACATATGTGATAGAAAATAACCCATTTTATTGATTATAGTCAAAATTATAATTTTGCCCCTAGAAGTGTATTACAAGTGTCAGCCAATTCTGGCTTCTAGGGCACATATATCTAACAATCTCCCACTTGTCCTAAAGCCAATTGGCTACAAGTCTAAGTCCCATCTTCTCAAGGTGGGCTTCGATCTTCTGCTGGCCCAACGGCTTTGTAAGTGGGTCTGCCACATTATCTGTGGAGTTGACTCTCTTGACCTCGACGTAACCCTTCTCGAGGTAATCGCGGATGAGGTGGTATCGCCGCTCAATGTGCTTGGATTTCTGGTGAGACCTCGGCTCCTTAGCAAGGGCTATGGCGCCATTGTTGTCGCAGTATAGAGGAATGGCATCTGATGGCATTACTCCAATTTCTGCAGCAAACTTCTTGTACCAGAATGCTTCCTTCGCAGCCTCTGATGCAGCGATATATTCTGCTTCCATGGTGGAATCTGCTATCACAGTTTGCTTGGAACTCTTCCAGCTGACAGCACCACCATTGCACACAAACAGACTCCCAGATGTCGACTTTCGATCATCTATATCGGACATGAAATCCGAGTCTGTGTATCCCTGGACTTGGAGTTCTCCATTACCAAAGACCAACATCATATCCTTAGTTCTTCTCAAGTACTTAAGGATACATTTCACAGAAGTCCAGTGTTCTTCACCTGGATTTGACTGATATCTGCTTGTGACACTCACAGCATGGGCTATATCAGGTCGTGTACATAGCATGGCATACATGAGGCTCCCTATTGCAGAAGCATAAGGGATCTTGCTCATGCGTTCTATTTCCTCAGGTGTGCTAGGGCACATCTTCTTGGAAAGATGAATACCATGTCTGAAGGGTATTAATCCCCTCTTAGAGTTTTCCATACTAAACCTCTTTAGTACTTTCCTCTATGTACATCTTCTGTGAAAGTCCTAGCATCCTATTCGGTCTATCCCTATAGACCTTAATTCCTAGAATAAAGGATGCTTCACCTAGGTCTTTCATGGAGAATTCCTTGGACAACCATATTTTGACTGTTGTCAACATGGGAATATCATTCCCAATAAGGAGGATGTCATCCACGTACAATACGAGGAAGACAACAGCGCTCCCACTGACCTTTTTGAAAACACATGGTTCCTCTTCATTTTTGATGAAACCAAACATTTTGATCACATCATTGAAACGAGTGTTCCAGCTCCGAGATGCTTGCTTAAGTCCATATATGGACCTTTGCAGCTTGCAAACCTTGTGATCAGTATCACTGGATGTGAAACCTAGCGGCTGTTCCATATAGATATCTTCCTCAAGATATCCATTTAAGAATGCCGTTTTCACGTCCATTTGCCATATTTCATAATCGAAATAGGCTGCAACGGCAAGCAATGTGCGGATGGATTTTAGCATAGCCACTGGGGAAAAGGTATCCTGATAGTCAATGCCTTCGCGTTGACTATAACCTTTTGCCACTAGTCTAGCCTTGAATGTCTCCACATTCCCATCTGCACCAATCTTTCTCTTGAAGATCCATTTACACCCAATAGGTACTATACCTTCTGGTGGATCTACCAAGGTCCAGACTTGGTTTGAGTGCATCGAGTCAATTTCTGACTGCATTGCCTCTAGCCATTTCTCGGAGTCGATATCTGATATCGCCTCGTTGTAGGTTTTGGGATCATCACCATGAGCACCATTACCTACGAGGAACATTTCCTCTACTTCCTCTGAAATAATACCTAAGTATCTTTCAGGGGGATGGAAAACTCTTTCCGATCTACGAGGTGGAGGAGGTAGTGTTCTTATTGGCTCAACCTGATTTGGTTCCAATTGGTCCTTAGCTCGTTGTACTTGTGAGACTTTCTCATCAAGCTTATCTGCTTTCCAATGCCGCTATCTTGAATAAACTATTTTTCAAGAAAGATGGCATGTCGACTCACAATCACATTGTGGTCTTCTGGAATGTAGAAATAGTATCCTAATGACTCTTTAGGATATCCTATGAATCGAGCTCTGAAAGGACCTAAACTCTAACTTGTCCGCTTGTTGTCTTTTGACATGAGCCGGACAACCCCAAATTCTGAGATGACTCAGACTTGGTTTCTTACCGTGCCATATCTCATACGGTGTGGTAGGAACGGTTTTAGAGGGAACCCTATTCAGTAGATAAATTGAAGTTAACAATGAGTGTCCCCAAAGAAAATCAGGGAGGTCTGTGAAGCTCATCATGGATCGAACCATATCCAATAGAGTCCGATTTCTCCATTCTGAAACCCCGTTGAGTTGAGGTGTTCCTGGTGGAGTCCATTGAGAGACTATGCCATTTTTCCTTGAGATAGTCTAGGAATTCCCGGCTAAGGTATTCACCTCCTCGATCTGATCGAAGAACCTTAATGGGTTTTTCCAGTTTGTTTTTCTACTTCATGTCTGAATTCTTTGAACTTTTCAAAAGCTTCAGACTTGTGTCTCATAAGATACACATACCCATACCTAGACAGATCATCGGTAAAGGTAATGAAGTAGACAAAATTGCCTCTAGCCGGCACATCAAATGGGCCGCACACATCAGTATGTACTAGGGCAAGGAGATCTGTGGCCCTCTCCCCATGTCCAACAAAAGGGAGTTTAGTCATTTTGCCTTGAAGACAAGATTCACAAGTTGGATATGACTCGAAAGTCAATGGACTCAATAGCCCATTTTTCTCCAATTTGTTGATCCTATCTTCTGCTATATGACCTAATCTCAGGTGCCATAGATATCTGTCGTTTGGACTATCCCTAGGTCGTTTGGCATTCACGTTTTGCTCGATAGTTAGAATAGGTACATCAATATGTAGCTGATAAAGACCATTAATAAGGAAACCATTTGCAATTTTATTTCTTTCATAAAGAATGTTACAATGGTCCTTAAAGAAGGTAATCACATAGCCTTCTTGTGCTAAGCATGAAACAGAAATCAAATTCCTGCTAGCTGCAGGCACATAATAACAGTCTTTCAAAACTAAGTCTAAACCAGATGGTAATCGAAGAGGGTATGTTCCCACGGCTACTGCAGCAACTCTTGCTCCATTACCGATGCGTAGGATCATGTCTCCATCCCTCAGCCTCCTGCTATCCTCAAGACCCTGCATGGAAGTGCACAGATGAGCACTAGAACCAGAGTCAAGCACCCAACTGGATGCAGAAGAAACCATAAGGTTAGACTCAATAACGAGCATACCTCCAGAAGGACCTTCCTTCTTGTTCTTCAGGGTGGCCAGGTAAGTAGGGCAGTTCCGCTTCCAATGGCCATCGCTGTTGCAATGGAAACACTTTCCTTTGACATCGGCCTTCTTCTTCGGCTCTTCTTCTTCTTTGATCCTTCCACCTTTTGCTTTTTCACAGACTTCTTTTTCTTTCCATAAGACTTTCTTTTGGAAGAAGTCCGTTCCATAGCAAGAACTGAGCCTTTAGAACCTTTCATAGAAAGCTCAGCGGTAACCAGCATATTCATTAATTCGGCCAAGGAATTTTGAAGTTTATGCATGTGGTAATTCATGATGAATTGCCCATATGCATCAGTCAAGGATTGCAGAATAATATCGTTCTGCAGGTCCAAGTCTAACTTCACACCGAGCTTCTCAAGCTCTTCCATGTCCTTGATCATTGTCAGACAGTGATCTTGGACTGACTGCCCATCACGCATCTTAGCCTTAAAAAGTCATTTCGTGACTTGATATTTGGCTGCGCGACTCTGTTCACCAAACATCTCCTGCAGGTGAGCCAACATTTGGCGAGCAGTCCCGATATCTTCATGTTGGCGCTGGAGCTCATCAGACATCGAGCCCAACATGTAATATCTGGCCTTATTATCTTCGTCTATCCATTTTTCCAGAGACGCTCTCTGTTCAGTGGATGGACGGGCTGGTAAGGTGGGAGGGTCCTGGTCCAATAACATGGGTTAACTTCTCGGAACCCAAAATAATTTTGTAGTTCCTGAGCCAATCTTTATAATTGGGTCCAGTCAGTCTATGTGTGTCCAGGATACGTGCCAATGGGTTGGACGCAGACATTTTTCCTGTAGAGAGTCAAAGATTCTAGTTAGATACTGTAATTATTGACTTGACCAATTTATTTAGAAATTTTATTTTTAAACAAATTAGCTCCCACTATTTTCTCGGATCCCTACACTCCCTCTGTAGAGATGCAAAAATCTCCATGATTAATGATTTCTAGTGGGTGGTGCGGTCTCACCAACTGACTCATCACCTCACCTAACAGTTATTGGTGATGGGTTAGCCAATGAGTGAACAACTCTTGTTCAATGATTCTCTAATCATGGTGCACCCAAACTTGGTCTCTAATTCATGAATCTCACCGTATCCGAAATATTGATCCACTCCTTAGTTAAGTCAGACCCACCATTTGCATAGACTGGGTTCCTAATTGAGTCTCTCACCGTATCCAAAATATTGAGCCCAACTCATCCTCCAGCCCATAGCATCCAATGCCTAATAGACATGGTTGCATCTTCCCGGTGCAACTGAGCCACTGTATCCAGCCGAGAACAATCAACCCCGGGAAGGGCCCGCACATCTACAATGGTGGAAGACCTCAGACTTAATCTTTTCTTAGGGAGAATTGATTCAGGTCTCATTAAACTAGACTTGTCATAGTCATAACAATTATGACTAACCTAGTGGCATGGGTTAGCTCGGATTATTGACCACCTCAGATCAGAACTGTGTCAACAGATATGGCCAGGTAAGTGAGACCGGTGGAAGGAATATGCCATTAACTCGTACAAGAATGCATTCAGGTCGAGTAGCTTCCAATTAAAAACAGTCGGTCGTATGTGCCAAACTTACCTTAGACACCAAATTGTTGAGCCAGAACCAATTGGGTTAGCCTACAATCCAGACTCTAACCTCTGAGCCTAATTAGGTCTTGCTTGATCGTGACTCGATCTTGACCCAGACTTAATCCTATTAGGCTGGTCAATTTAAGCATTGTTGATCCCATCTAACCAACTCTTGATTCGGTTTGATCAACCGCTTAGACCTAATTGAGCTACCCAAGCCCGAACCCAGTATTATGAATATGTCTTAGATCTGAAAATTCTCAATTTTAGACCTAATTAATATTCCATAATCTTAATTCTTAATTAAGTAGGGTTCATAAACAAAATATGCACAATAAATCCTAGGGTTTCAGGATCTAGGGTTTTGCAGAAAGTAAGTTTTGGGTTTCTGATTAAGGACGAACACGCAGCACCCCTACACATCATAAGAACACCCCATCGAATGGGAAGAGAGGGCCTTTAAACCCTTCTTCATTCTTATGACCGGACGGCCAAGAGGAACGCCTTAATCAGGAACATGCAATACTACAAAACAGTTTTAGATCTATATCATATATCTCATATACAAATTAGATCTAATCATGGCATATTTTGCATACATCTCATGTATCGAATCATGCATATTTTCAGATCTAAATTATCTCATAATAATCTAAAAAATTAGATTTAAATTGATCTAATCAAAATAAATTCTAATCTAGACAATTATGTAGAACTATTCTACAACTAGTCTAGACATGCATCAATCATATCTCATATGATATTTAAAATTAAATAATTTTTATTTGCTATTTTTTAGATGTTATTATAACCAATTATAATATCAAAAAATAGTAAATAAATAGATCTAAAATATGATTTAATCAGAATTAAATCAAAAACATGCAAGACTATTCTATAGAACTATTCTATTTTAGAACTAGTCATGCATATTTTCTAATCTTAGATCCAAATCATTTAATTTTAATTTTTTCTGATTTCAGATCTGATCACATCTCATGTGACATCTAAAATCACTTATTTTTTAATTAAAATAAATTTAAAATTAGATCTAAATACTTTTAGAACCTTGGCTCTGATACCAGTTGAAGGAAAATCCTGATTTTCCGGTCCAGGTTCGTTCAGATCTGATCAGATCAAGAGATATATTTCAAAAATTTTTTCTCTTGATCTAATCAGATCTTGAGATATTTTAGATCTGAATTCTTATTATTTTAATAAATAAAATAAAATTAAGATAAATTAAATCAAATTTAATTTACCTTGATTTGGGTAATCCTATTACCCTGTTGATGATCCTGTATGCAGCGGAAGGTTCTGGATCTAGCCACGCAAGCGCCTGGCCTCTACCGGTATCCACTCAGGGTTGGATCTAGGAGATCCTCTTCTTCTCTATCACATCTCCAAAAATTAGATCTGGATCTGATCTGGAGGATCTTCAAAACTCCTTTTGAAGATCAGCAGTCGTCCTTTGCAGCAGCGCAGCCTTCTAGCTTTTGATCGCCTTTCTTTGATCTGGAATCGCACCAACCAAGTCCAAAACTCCTTTTGGACGTGGAGAGGAGAGGGAGAAGATGGTTTGGCATGGAGGAAGGAGGGGAGAGGCAGCCTTGGGGCATGGGGAATTTGATTCTTTCAATCACTTAATCAATTGAGTTGGGCGCAGGGTCTTATTTATAGACTAAGCTGTGATCCAACTCCTCTTCTTCCCAACCAATCACAACCCTTTGTGAAATCAGATCTAAATCTGATTGGTGGGAATAGAGTCCCCTGGATTCCTCCTTAGAGGGTGCCTAAGACCAGTCAAAGTTGGTTCTTAGGAGAACTCTAATTGGAATCCAAAAAGGAGATGGAGTCCTTGTCCAACAAGGACTCCTAGGCGCCTCCAACTTGGGCACACGCCAAGGGTGGCGTGCGCCCTCTTCCTTGCCAGGTTCTGGCAGGGGGACAGGCCCCCACCAGCTCTCCAATAGGTGCATGACATGTGGTCAAAAGTCAAAGTGTCAATGGTCAACATTTGACCAGTCAAAGGTAGACTTTTGACCAAAGTCAAAGAACAAGAAATGGCAGGTGACCAAAAATGGCAGGTAATGTCTTACAAAATAAGACAACCTTTTCTGACTTGGACAACCTCCAGTCAGACCATATGAAGGCCTCTGATTGAGCACAAACTCCTTTGGCTCAGTCAGGACAACTTATTTATGATAGTAAAAGAAGAACGTTAGGTTCAATCGAGTGCTAGCACGATTTTCCTTGAACCTAATTGAATCTCATTCAGATCAATTGAACTAGATCAGTTCAATTGATGATCACCAGATTCAAACCCTTGTTTGTGTGACCCAGTTAGGTTCAGTTCTGTATGGTAATGGGATATGTCATGATCTCTATCATCGACATCATCGAAACTCCTTTCGATGGATCAGAACTCTTCTGATTCGAACAGCTAGAATGATCGATCATCTAAATCATTCTAATTGCTCCCAAAATCCACCAGTGACACCTAGCAGTATATGGTGGCAACCCATCAGAGCTGAATGCGAACCTCTTGGTGCAGCTACCTGTGTGATTAAGTTCTTCTATCTTGAGCCCCGATCAGATTAGGGTTAAGGTGAACTCGTCAAACCCTAGTCTCTGTCATATGATGTAATCATTCGATTCGAGTCCAATGTGAAAATCTAAATAGAAACTCTTTCTATTATTTCACTCTGCCATGGCCATGGGCTTCTGGACTTGATTCTCATGATCATCATAGGGCTGCTCCTCTACCACCGAGGTAGATAGATTCCATCTTGATGCAATCCAGTTCCTACAATGAACATGCTATAGCCAACATACACCTCAGGGTTCCATATGGCTAGGAGACCGAGTAATGGTGTAGTCAAACTATAACACCCTCAAGGTGAACTGCCGATGCATCCTCAGGTCAAAGAACCAGACACACTACTGCAGCATCGAGTCAGTCATTGACGAGAAGGTAGACTCCCTAATGACTACTCGAGGTGGTCACGCTCAGTGCCCTCGTTCTCTAACGAGTACCTGTACTCTCGCTCCGGTGTCTCCACACCGTAGACTCAAGACTCATCTACTAAAGAGAAGCGATTGTACACCAACCTTCCGGATCAATCACCATCCTCGTGATGATCCTATGGTCGGGAGCATTTTATGAGTTAATAATGATTATTCATGTCTTAAATTTTCAACTCTTGAAAATATGAATTATCATTACCATTAACTCAAAGGATGTATCACAGACACTAAATACACATATGTGATAGAAAATAACCCATTTTATTGATTATAGTCAAAATTATAATTTTGCCCCTAGAAGTGTATTACAAGTGTCAGCCAATTCTGGCTTCTAGGGCACATATATCTAACACAAACATTTGCCATATCCTGATAATTAATTAGATTATCGACATTGGCTTAAGTGAGATGATGGAGGACCAAGATGGCTGGATCCATCGACTGGTGAGAGATTGAGCAGTGAGCTGACTGCACTTCCGGCGGATAGAAATCTATGCTCGGATGAGACACAGTCGAGCTGACCTGATTGTAGTCCGAGCCAGCTTGATGGAGGCGAACATTGCACATAGGCACGCATGCAGAAGTCTTTTCATGGGATCTACAGCCCTTAACTCATGGACCAGGTTTAGTTAAGGTGTCCATGGAGCTGTTATGCTATCTAGTGGCCAGGAGAGCACGTGGGAGCTGATCGGATGACTATTGGATTGATCATGGCTTATAAGAAGACCAGACGACATAAGAAGAAAGGACTATCAGGAAAACCTCTTAGGCGGTGCAGAGATAAAGCAAGGAGTGCTGGAGTGCTGCAGTAGTGCCTTCCTGGAGGTACGGAAGGCTGATAGAGGCTCGGTGGTGTAGCAGTCGAGGAGAGTATCTCAGCATAGTATGCTAGGGGCTTCTCAAGAAGATCAAGCACTAGGTCACAGGGAGAGCCAGGGGTCTCAGGGAGCATCAGGAGCATCAAGGAAGTTAGGAGTGTCCTGGAATAGTGGGGTTGCCTAAGGAGAGAGGCTGGGGCTTGATGTAGAGGCTGAGAGGATCACAGAGTGTCGAGAGATGTCGAGGGCCCTGGACTGGTAGATCTATGAGGGGGGTCTTCTTGGGATTACTTTGAGAGCATTGTATGGGTGAGTGCTTTTGGATCCCGAGAGAAGGTGAGTTGAGATTGTATCTCTTTGATTGTTCTTTCTCGATAGTGAAGCATTGCATGTCCTATGGATGTAGGCACTTGGGCCAAACCACGTATATGGTTGTGTTCATTTATCTTCTTCTATCTTTCCATAGCAATAGGTGGTGCCATATCTTCAACAGATGATCTTGGGCAGGTGATCCATGTTCCATAGTTGTGGATCTATCCCCATAACCATCTGCTCCAATCTTTTTCTTATAGACTCATTTGCACCCAATAGGGTTCATATCCTTTGGTGCGTCCACCAAAGTCCATATTTTATTGGTGTACATGGAGTCCATTTCAGATTGTATGGCAGCCAGCTATTTGTTTGAGTTCCTACTCATGACAGCTTCTATATAAGTTAAAGGTTCATCATTCTTAATGACTTGGGCTTCGTTATTCTTAATAATAAATCCGCACCTCATAGGTGCATGTTGCACTCTATCAAACCTACGAATTGGAGTTATGTGTTCTGATTCTTTCTTATTTATGTGTTTATTTGCTTGAAAAATATCTATTTATTTTTCTTGAACTTCACTAAGTCCAATGTTTCTACCATTATGTCTTTCTAGAATGAATTCTTTCTTCATGAAAGTGGCATGCCTACTTACAAACACCTTTTATTTAGTAGGGTGTTAGAATAGATATTCTATACTACCTCTAGGATATCCTACAAATAGACATCTATCTACTCTAACATCTAGCTTATGTCAAAAATTTCTTTTTACATATGCTAGACAACCCCATATCTTAAGATACTTAAGATTAGATTTTTTTTTCTCCATATCTCATATGAAGTGCTAGATACAAGCATCGAAGGTACTATATTCAAGATATATATTACAGTCTCTAGGACATGACCCCAAAAGAAAATAGGTAATTTTGTGAAGCACATCATAGTTCGTACCATATCTAATAAGGTACGATTTTTTTTTCGGCTATATCATTTAAATACGGTGTATAAAGAGGGGTCCATTCAGAGAGAATATCCTTTACTTTAAGATAGTCTAGAAATTCACTAAACAAGTATTCTCCACCCCGATCAGATCGAAGGATTTTTATACTCTTTTCAGTTTATTTCTCGACCATACTTCGATACTCTTTAAATTTATCAAAGAATTCAGATTTGTGTTTCATAAGATACACATATCCAAACCTCGATAAATCATCAGTGAACATTATAAAATAAGAGTATCTACCTCTCACCTGAGTTGTCATAGGACCACATATATTTGTATGTACAAATCCTAATAACTCACTTGTCCTTTCTCGATGTCCACTAATTGTAGTCTTGGTCATTTTACCCATGAGACATGATTCACAAGTTCCTAATGATTCATTATCATAAGAATCAAAGAACTTTTCTTAATATAGCTTGTTAATCCTGGTCTCACTAATATGACCAAGTCGACAATGCCAAAGTAAAGTCTTATTTATGTCTTCTCTTTTATGTTTTCTATTTTCATCAACATGAAAAATATTATCATCCAAATATAGAGTCAACAAACCATTATCAAAAATGCTAGGACATATTATTTTATTAGAATATTTGATCAAGCAACCATTGCTCGTTATATTAAGACTATAATCTTATTTTAATAACAAGGATATAGATACAATATTTCTAATGATCTTAGACATATAATAATAATTTATCAGTTCTAAGATCTTCCTAGAAGGTAACTTCAATATATTTATCCCTACAACTTCTGCTTGGATGGACTGTCCTCCAACGTCGTAGAGCTTGAAGTCATCTTTATTTAAACTCCTAATTTTCTACAGCCCTTACAATGATTTGTTGAGATGAAAACCACAGCCGGTACTCAATACCCAAGAGTTTGAAATGAAAGAATTTAATGACAAAATTGTATGTATCTCATACTTACCTTTTGGTGCAACATTTGCACCAGTCTTCACAATTGCAAGGTAAGCCATGCAATTTCTCTTCCAATGACCTGCTTTGCCATAGTAAAAATAGGTCATTTGTCTAGAGGCTTTCTTCTCCTTCTACTTTTTTATGCCACCTTTAGGGTTCAGCCTCCTCTTAGAACCCTTTCTGTCTGCTTTCTTTTTGGAGATCCCATCTATAAGATAAAGAGGAGACTTATCCTTCTTTATATGGCTCTTTACTGTTTTAAGCATATTTAACAGCTCAGGCTAGGAAGTATTCAGTTTGTTCATGTGATAGTTCACGACAAACAAAAAAAATAATTTTGAGAGTGATTGCAGGATTAAATCCTAACTTAACTCTCCATCCATGATAAAATCTAATGGACTTAATCGAATGATTAGATCAATTATCATCAGAATATGGTTTTGCATGGATAAACCCTCTGCCATCCTGGTTTGGAATAACTGCTTAGATATCTCATATCTAGCAGTCTTACTCTGCTCTCCATAAATTTTTTTTAGATTGAGCAATATGGATTGAGTATCCATGCCATCATGTTGCCTCTGTAACTTGTTACTCATGGAGGCAAGTATAATGCACTTGACAGTAAGAGAATCATTTTGCCACATCTTGTATGTGGACTTTTCTTCCTCTATAGCATCTTCCTCTAATGGCTCAAGATTAGGGCCATCAAGAATATAGAAGAATTTTTCTTGACTGAGTACTATTTTTAGGTTTGTCAATCAATCCATATAGTTAGGATCGGTAAACTTATTTGAATCTAAAATTGAATGTAGTGAAAGTGAAGAAGCCATTTATTCTACATAATAAAGAACATGACATAAGCAAATAACTTATGATGATGTACACAATTAAATTAGGACTTTAATTTAATTATGTCTCTTACTATTTTATCGAATATCATAACTCTTAAATATGATAATCGAGAAAACCTAATTATTTTTCTTAGTGGGATTGAGATCTTGATTTCTTATAAAAAAAGTCTTGTGGTTGCACAACTAACCTTTTTATAAGTTTAAAGGTAGGAAACTCTTTCCAATTATATCTCATGTAATTCTCAATATATTCTTGATCTCTAAAATATTAATAGCCTTATGTTAGCACAACAAACTATAATATTTTAGTTAAGCAAGACTCTTTATTTCTATACAGTCATGATGAAATATAATTGTTTTTATGGTTACACAACAAAATAGTATATCCAAAATGCCATAAGCATCATTATGCACTAGATCAATATTACATCAGTTCCATAATTGATCTTGTGGTTGCACAACAAACCTAATATGGTTTATGACATAATAATAAACTAGCATGAATGAAGGCCTTTAACGTAATGAATCAAAAGAATCCATCCATCGAGCTGGCTCAGTCCATAGTTGAGTAAGCTCAACAGCATTTGGTCCGAGCACCGCTTTCTATCCGTCTGAGAGAGCTGGCTCGAATCTACCTCGAGCCAGCTTGATCTCACCCTGAGCCAACTCAACTGCATATCCAAGCTGGCTCGATTGCGTATCAGATCCAAATTTCAACAGCAATCCCTAAGCACCCAATCTAGAATTAAATTAATCAAATCGATCAGGTAAGTGGAAGAGAGGTGGGGTCCCGCTGTTGCTTTTTTTAGATACCAATGAATTGGCCAGATCAAATAACGAAACCAATTAAAACCACATTCTCTTTACCAATCATGAACCACTTTCCTAGACATCAATTAATCAATTTTATATCTAGATTGGTTCTGCTATCAATTGATTGCACTATAAGTTAATATAATTTTATAGAGGGCTTTAATTAGCCTCTATGCACATTCTAATTGATATAACATGCATGAATTAAATATACCAATCATATCAACATGTATCATCACTCTAGGACAACCATCATCACATAGTGAACATTTGTCACTATGCCAGGGCAATCTTACAGAATGATATACATCATAATCTAATTATGAATAGCTAAACATGATCACATCACATTAAAAATATGCTAAAATTTCAAATATGATCATATCATATTGATAATTTTGCCATTAAATCATAAACATAACAACACATGATTTAATCTAATAAGATTTTCTCTGATACCACTGTTGGGTTTGGTGTGCAAAGCGGAAGCATGGATGTCAAAAAAAAATAATGAAATCATATAACCAAACCCAAAACCTAGGACCAACTTATTAGAATTTAAAATATATAATATATATTTTTTAACATAAATGAAGGTATTGGAACATACCTCTGATTGCTAATCTCCAACTTGACCTTGATCACCAGTAATAGTTTGTTAGGGATTCCACTAGGTGCCCACGTATTATCCTTCAACGTTGATCCACATAGAGACTTGATCATGATACTAGCACCTTTGTTTATTTTAATTAAAATTCTTACGATAAGAATTTTAAATATTTGGGCAGAACCTTTCCTAGCCTTTATTGTCACCCTTCTTTCCTACCGTTTTTTATCTTTTTTTTCTTGTCTTCCTTTGCAATCTTTCTAAGCTCTTGTCCTAAAGCAGACCATTTATCCTTAATTAGGACTTGTCTTAACAAGGGAAGGAAAAAAAAAATTAGACAACTATGGAGAGTAGTAAGAAAGAAAGAAGAGTTCTCAAATCCTCTTGACACTATGGAGTGCACCTCTATTTATAATATACGTAGAGATGCCTCCTCAATTTTCTCATGCCTATTTTCATTTAAAATCTCATGCCCATCATTCTATCTCACGTCTCTTTAGAAGAAATCTCCATGCGGAATACATAGAATTAATACGAAGAGGTGCCTTAAAGCAAAAGGACTCTTCATAAAATTTCTACATAAGTTTCTTCCGAAGAGTAGCAAGACTTCAATATATGGCGCCATAAATCAAGGAATGAGATCAGACTTAGTGGCCATCTAATGGCCTTCAAAAGGTGCACAAAACAACAGGTGGGCATGGAGATATGGCATGGAAAAGTCAAAAGGGAAAAGGGCCTTTAACTTGGTCCAAGAGGCGCCTACAAGCAAGGGGGCAGCAAAGACTCTTTGGTTATCCAAAAAATTGATAACCAATGAAGAGAATAACTAGTAGAAGGACTCTTCTGTGCCCTCTCTTTATCTAAAATCATGTAACAAAATTTACATGAAAAAAAACTAAGGAAGACTTTGGCATCAAAACATATCCATGCACCACATGTCCATAGTGCATGGACCAAATCCCATATGCCAAAGAAAGAGAGTCTCTGGCTTGTGGGTGGCTTAGTTATGACACTCAATCCCTTGGTCAGCAAGCCAAGGGTCAACCCAATCAATTAGCCAAATTCAATTTGACTCAAATTAGAACCCGATTCAAATATGATTCGAATCTAGGTGCTAGGGTTTGCAATATGTGCTAGTATATTCATCCTGCAAACATGATCTAATCCAATTAGACTCTTAATCAATTCTTTTTATGTATAATCCATTGGGTTTCACATCTAGCTAGAAGTAGATCTGGATGCAATTTGACCTAATGTGGTTAAAACTTAACCAAACCAATTTAGATCAAAACTTGCTAACTCGATTTGATCAATTAGAGCTCTTTCTAATTAACAATCAAATTAAACTCTTTAATTTGATTGAACCCACAAGACAAGATTGACATCTAGCAATGTATCATGTCTACACAAAAAATATAAAATTTAGATGAAAAAATCAAAAATATCCTTCAACGGAAAGTTACCGTGCAACAGGATCCTTCAATCATCCTACATCTCAAATATGACTATGGATATAAAATCATGTCAAAACCATTTTCATATTCATTTTGCTTCTAATTATATGATGATGATTCGATTAATGAAATATTAAAAATCATTTCTAATTTTCATTATGCTTTGATCAAAGTCTTCCTGAACCATCATTCGATTGAAGCAAGTAGAATGCAATCTCCTCTTACTATGAGTGATCGATTCCTTGTTGACCTACTCATAACCTCTATATATAATCCACCATATCTAGATCATCCCATACATGACTAAGTCATGAATGAGTATGAACCATAATATGAATTCATGTATATAAGATTCTATGTTAGTCTCAGGTCAAAAGATTACATGCACAACTCTCACTATGAGAATCATCTATTGACATGTAGATAAGATTCCATTAGATGTTCTCAAATTGGATCAATTCAGTGAACTCATTCTCTAATGAGCACCCACATTCTTGTATTAGTGTCATACACAAGTGATAGTGAGATCAATCACCCTTACATCAAGCATGCATAGAATGTGCTAGTCTTTCCGAAAATATTGATCCCCAACTCAATGTTTCATCAATCAAGAAAATTTTAGATTAGGATTTTGAGGTTTTAAATCTCACAAGTATGATCTCATCATAATCCTAAAACCATAGCCCTAATTTATGGGGTTCATTATAATCTTAAATAAATAATTAAGATGCAGCATGCGATGAAATAAAATATCTTTATTTATTTGAAAATATCATTACATGAGTTTGGAAGACAAAAGAATAGCTATCAAAATACAAATTTCGATTGGCTTGAGGGCATATTCCTTTTAGGCCTTAGTTTAAATATCTGAGTATTTGAACTCTATGATTAAAGATGGGTGTGTTCAAAAAGAAAACCCAAAAGCATCAGCTGACCCCACCTCCCATAGATAAAGTAAGATGTCAAGAACAGCATAATCGTAAGTTATGTGACCATTCTCATCAGTATTTGCATCCATTAGCACATCATTTGGGAAATAAAAATTAATGCAACAAAACTAGTATATTTTCAAATACTCAGATATTCAACAAAATTAATGATGCATATGTGAAATGAGGACCCGCTCCCATCAGTAAGTAAAAAATGAGATACATAGAAGTGCTAGCCAACATCCCACTTGTTGTGAGATGAGCAAAGTTAGTTGCAGGTCCCATCAGTTTGAATATCATGTGGGTCAAAAGACAAGGAGATCAGCTGATGTTTAATCCACAGGTGTATAGGCAACCAATAACTTTTGAAAATCATAGTAGAAACATTATGGCAACATACACTACTGATGCCCAAAGAACATAATCCAGCATCAACCTCTGAGATGATTAACGTGGGCCGGAAAGTGGGACGTATATAATACATATACACAGCAATAACAACAAGTAATAAGTGCAGTAGGCAAACCAGGAAGAAGATCTTAGCTGAATTTCCATACGCCATGTAATTAATCTGCAATTTGATAAAGAACATGAGATTATGGAAGTATTGGACAGCAATGATTGCACAAGGATATAAAGACGAGCAAAGAACAAATTTTCTTGGTAACAAGCTAGAGCAATATATTGTCAGAACTTCTAATTTGTTACTCAATTGAGTAACTTTAGAAGGATCTATGAAATTGAATACCATAAGCATCTACTTGTATAAGTGAGAATCCATGAGCATCAATGCCAGTTAAAGAAGTCCAACGAAAATCACCAAACATCGCTCTTGATGCAACATAGTCTACTACTTGATTTCCCTCACAAAATATATGAGACATAGAGCACTGTGACACTAAAAACTTCCAATAACATAAATCTTTAAAAGTGGAAGAGATTACACAATTGCCACCTCAAATTATCAATGATATTGTAAGTGCACCAACTGGCATCACCTTACTCTAATACCAATTGAAGGAACTATGGTATTGCTTGAATGTCGGTCATCATTGGAATCACAAGCCCCGATACCATGTTGCGGAAGCTCCTGATCTTTAGCACGGACCTGAAGGAATCTATAATATTCTCAATGGGCAGCAAACCATCGATCCTCCACCTAAATCTGTGATGGGGTGCCTTCCTTCTTGGGCTTGAGGAAGATGCCTCCTCTCTAGGGCTTCTTCAAGAACCTTAGGACGACAACTCTAGAGAGAAGAGAAGAAGAGAGAGTTGAGGAAGAAAATATTTGTATTCTACAGCATTCTTGAAACCCTAATACAACCTATATATTTAAAAATAGCCATTAGGTCCGACCAAAAACTCCTCTGGCTAACCCAATACATGAAAGCACTCATCAAGTCCATGTACACCCATGTCTCCCATGCTCTCATCCCCTGGATCTAGATCCGATCCATACATGAGTTAGCCCTCTTAAGACCTCTTGAATCAGGCCTTAAGAACTATAGAATAAGTCTCTATCCTAGTCCAAACAGAACCCACGCGTAACTCTGCCCACAGACTGAGCTAGCTCAGTCTCAGCACTTAGCCGGCTAACCTGAGACTGGGTCAGCTTAGTTTTAGACTGAGCCTGCCCAGTTTCTATGCCATTCCTATAGTCCTGAATGCGATCTTCTGTCTGTCCTATGCTCTGAGACTTAGCCGACCCAGTTTCAAACTGAGTCGGCTAACCTGCAGAAAGCTTCTTTTCTACAGTCTTCAATCTTCCAGCTTTGGTTCCTCGCTCCATCTTGCATCCCAGATTTTTGAAGCTCCAACCAAGCCCCTTAAGGTCCAAACATCCAGACCTCGAGCCCGTGGAGGGCTATGCACTGCCTCCACCCTAGAACCACTCCTGCCCTAGTCTCCACCTATGGCCTTTCAAGGCTTGGAAACCCCATAAATCCTTACAAACTCTACCTTGATGCCCCAAGTCTTAGCAAACCCCTCGGCAATGCACTCCTGCATGATCTTGCTGCCAATGCACACCCTGACAGCACCTATTCAAACATCACCTCCCCAATCCTCTTCAGCTATTGTGCACCTTTGAGGCCTTTGGGATGACCGCCTCGACCATTGAAGACATTGGCTTGCTCCTCTGCACCATCCTGAAATTGTAGGATCCCTTCTGCTTAGTAGCTGCATCACTTTCTCTGGACTTTTCTAAAGAACCTACAGCATTTCTGCACCAGCACATGCTGTACCACCTGACATGACCTACTCAGAGCTATGCTTGTCCATCTACATATGCCACTCCACTAGGAACTATGCATCACCAGCACTAACCCTTAGCTCTGAACTCATGCTAAATTTTTTCTCCACTTATGAAGCCACCACTGTGGAGCTCCACCTATATCTGAAGTCCATCTGATGCTGCAAAAGCTGACTCTATGCCCAAATCATCCGAGGCCAATCACTCAACACTACACTACTGAGCCTACCACTGTACCTCAAATACTGTCGCTGTCCCTTTGAACCCTCCGCATTTTACGGCCCTCTTCGAAGCCATCTTGGATACCTCCACAACCCACGGGCACCTCCAAAATCCAAGAGCTCATCCAACTCTTCTAAATCCAGTGACTGAACCCTAGAAAATTTCATCCTAGTCCTTCTCTTCTGCCCCTACACCAGCCATCGCTTCAATTGCATCCGGAGAACCATCCGCCACCTGAACCACGACTCTCCCTGGTGTCCCTATAGAAGAAACCTGATCCATGATACTTACGACTGCCTGAGACCTCCTAACGCTCTCTGAGACCTCCTAGCTCTCCCTGAGACCTACTTTCGATCTCACTGAGATGCCCTTGACACTTTCTACATAGATACCTCCCTCGACTGCTGCACCACCGAGCCTCTCTCAGCCCCTATGCCTCTAAGGTAGTGCTCCTACAGTACTCCAATGCTCCTTGACTCATCTTTACACCACTCTGCAGTCGCCCAGCCATAACCTACTAGACCTCCATGGATCATCCATCTTCATCACCCCTAAGGCTTCACAAATACATGCTCTGATTGAACTACTGAATGCACCCATGACTACTTTCCTACCTTCCTGACACTGAAAGATGTATAGTCGCTTCTTCAGCCTTCCTTCGATCGTTACCCCTTGAAAAACCTCTCTTCAACAGTCCCATACTACCCATCTTCCTAAAGAATTCTGATGCTCTTTGCTGAGATACCTCCCTCGATTGTTGCACCGTCAAGCCTCTCTCAGCCCCATATCTTCAAGGAAATGCTACTGCAGCACTCGAGCACTCCCTGCCTGTCACATAACCATCATACACCCCTATCTTTCCACCAAGATTGATCAGCAAATCATGCATCCAAACCTTCCACCCCAAAAAAATCCCTTCTCGTTAATCCTCTCAGTCTTCACCTTCAACCTACTGCTCTTGGTTGGCCAAACAATAGCAATAACAAAGATAGATCTGAGACATACCATGAAATACTCGTGTAGATTCTTGATTTCATCTTGTATGACTTCTTCTTTTCTTTCATGCACCATCAGGCTCTGATACCAAATATAAGCGCACCAACTGGCATCATCTTTCTCTGATACCAATTAAAGAAACCATGGTATCGCTCGAACGCTAATCATCCTTGGCATCATATGTTTCGATACCATATTATGAAAGCCCCTGATCTTTAGCACGAATGTGAAGGAACCTGTGACGTTCTCTGTGGATAGCAAACCATCGATCCTCCACCTAGATCTATGATGGGGTGCCTCCCTCCTTGGGCTTGAGAAAAATGCCCCCCCTCTCTAGGGCTTCTTCAAGAACCCTGGAGTGGCAACTCTAGAGAGAAGAGAAGAAGAGAGAGTTGAGGAAGAAAAGATCCATATTCCATAGCATTCTTAAAATTCTAATACAATCTGTGAATTTAAATATAGCCATTAGGTCTGACCAAAAACTCCATTGGCTAACCCAATACATGAAAGCACTCATCGAGCCCATGCACACCCATGTCTTCCATGCTCTCATCCCCTGGATCTAGACCCGACCCATATATGACTTAGCCCCCTTAAGACCTCTTAAATCAGATCATAAGACCCCTAGGATAAGTCCCTATCCTAGTCTAAACAGAACCCACATGTAACTTTGCCCGTAGATTAAGTCGGCTCAGTGCTGAGATTAGGTTGGCTCAGTTTTCGATTGAGCCGGCCCAATTTCTGTGCTGTGCCTATAGTCCTGAATGCAATCTTCTATTTGTCCTATGCTCTGAGACTTAGCCAACCCAGTTTCAAACTGAGCCAGCTAACTTGCAGAAATCTCCTTTTCTACAGTCTTCAATCTTCCAGCTTTGGTTTCATGCTCCACCTTGTGTCTCGAGTTTTTGAAGCTCCAACCAAGCTCCTCAAGGACTCAAATACCCAAATCTCGAGCCCATGGAGGGCTATGCACCACCTCCACCCTAGGACCACTCCTGCCCTAGTCTTCACCTATGGCCTCCCAAGGCTTGGGAGCACCATAAATCCTCATAGATATCACTATAACTATCTCACAACAGTAGCGGTGGCTATCCGATTCGACCCACCACTTGTGTGGCTGTAGTTCTTGGCTTTTATTATGACATAAGGAGGCGGCGGGGTGGACCAGGGGTGGTAGGAACAGGGACGGCCCCCCAATCTAGCTTGGAAAAGGCCTGATGGGAACTTTGTCGATGATGGAGGCAACTGGCCTTGCTGCTACTACTTCCATGGCAAGCTCGAAATCTACCACATAGAATGGTGGAGCAGCCGACGGCCATGGTGGCCGTGGCCACCATCCTCCCGCCTATGGTGGTAGTGGAGGGAGGCAGCGATAGCGATGTTCTGGGTGGGGGATAAGGAAGCTTGGGGTGGCCGGTCGGCCACCCATACGGGTGGGAGCTTGAAGCAGCCAAGGGAAGCTTAGACAATGGTGAGGGTTTTGTGTTAGTTTTTTTTTTCATTTTTTTCTCTTATTCAGAGATCTATGGGAAGGAAAGTACCTGAGGGAGATCGGAGGAGAATTTGACTAGTAGGAAGTGGCGGAGATCAATGAGAAGGGTGCAAAAGAAGTGGGCGTCCATAACAGTTTGGGGGTGCGGGAAGGCAGCATGGGTCGAGGCCATCGGGTCAGGTCGATGGGGTAGGGCCACAGGCTAAGGGAGGTGGGCAGGGGCCATGGGGTCAGCTGGCGATGTCGGGGCCAGCAGGATTGGGGTGGATGTGGGCATGAAGGGATGCGGTCTCGGGGTGGCGAAGTCGGGGCAACTACGAGGTCAAGGACATCGGGGTAGGTGGGGTCAGAGCTATCGTGCGATGCCAAAGGGATGGGACAGGGAGGGAGGAAAGGAGGGTTAGGGGATGAGGTGGGTTTGGGTGTTGGCATGGTGAGAGGAGGATGAGGGGCGGGAACGGGAGAGGATGAGCATGAGAGCAAAATTTTTTTTGGTTTTGAAGACTATTAATAACAGCAAACTTATTGTCACTAATGCCGTCGGTAGAATTATTAGTGATGGATCTTCATCGCTAAAAACAAAAATCCATCGCTAATACTTTTATCAAAAAATAAATTATAATTTTTATTAACGATGATAAATTGGCCGTCGCTAATACTATTGGTATAAGTATTCGCAACAATGGCTCTATCATTAAAAATTGAGGGCCATCGCTAATACTAATAATTTTTTTAAAAAATTTTAAAATTTTTTAAATATTTTTATAAAAATTATTAGCGATGGCAAATAGAGCCATCGCTAATAGCCATCGATAATTAATTAATTTAATTATAATTATAATCAATTTTTTTAAAAAAATTCTAAATTTATTAGTGATGGTTCTTTCATCATTAATAGTCAAAAATCCATCAGTAATATGACTATTAGCGATGGCAAGAATGCCATCGCTAAAATTCATTGCTAATTTTAAATTTTTTTTATTTTTTTTTAAATATGGTATAATTTTAAAATTTAAAGCCTATCTTTATCATTCATTATCTAAATAATTATCATTAGGATATCATCATAAAAAATTACCTCAATCAAATAGCCCTAGCTATATCAATCAATAAAATTTAATTTTGACAGTCATAAATGACCACATGATGATTTGATAGATAGAGATCACCGATGGATTCAAAAACTTGCAATGATGATTTTGATGACATTTATAGCATACTATTAAAATTTAAATTTAATTGATTATATTTATCATGGTCAGTTTAGCATGAAATAATTTCGATCATTAAATAAAAAATGAGTGATCAAAAGATCAAATAGTGTTCGATTAAGATGATTTTTTAGATAATGATCTTTGCTACTACTTTAATTATTTGTATGGTGGTGATCATAAAATATAAACCATAAATATATAAACCATCCATGTTAAGAAAATCTTGCAAAAGCATAAATATAATTACTTAAGGAGTTAAGAATAAGTATCAAGTAACATATAGTTTTGGATTATTTATATATGTATGGTTTCAATTTTATGATCACTACCATACAAATGTCTAAAGTAGTAGCAAAGATTATTTATCTAAAAAATTATTTTATAATCAGATGTCATTTGACCTTTAGATCACTCAATTTTTATTTAACAATCCAAATCATCCCATGCTAAATTGATTATGAGAATGATGTTTGATTGAAGTAAAATTTAAATTGTATGCTTCAAATATAACTAAAATCATCATTGTAGATTTTCAAACTCATTGATGGTCTTTATTAGATCATCATGTGGTTATTTATGGCCATCAAAATTAAATTTTATTGATCGACATGGCTAATTCTATCAAATTAAAGTGATTTTTTATGATGATACTTTAATGATAATTATTTAGATAATGAATGGTGAAGATAGACTTTAAATTTTAAAATTATATCATATTTAGAAAAAAATTTAAAAAAAATTAAAATTATCGATGATATTAGCGATGGCATTTTTGCTGTCGCTAATAATATATTTGCAACCCAATCTGACTAATAGCGATGGCCAAATCTATTGCTAATAAATTTGAAATAAAATATAAATTATTTTTTATTAACGATGATAAAATGCCATCTCTAATAATTATCTATCATTGCTAATAATAATAAAATTTAATTTAAAAAATAAAATTATTTAGTATTAGCAATGGCTAATTTTCATCGTTAATACTGTCGCTAATAACTATAGCGATGGCATAGCCATCACTACTGCCATCGCTAATAATTAAGGTTTTATCGTTAAAGCTATCGGTAAAAAGTATTATTAAGGACAGCAATTTTGCTATCTCTAATTTCGTCGCTAATGTCCATTGCTAATACTCTATGTTCTTGTAGTGGATGGAGGTTTAGCCTTCCATAATCATATGGCCTTACTTTATGGGTCTCATACAGGCTAATCAAAATTTGGACTAGGTTTGGATCCATGGGATTGAGTGCATGATCAGACCATGCGTGTACATGGATTTGGATGAGTGCATTCGGACTAGGTTAGCCTAAAAATTTTTTTACGGATTGGATTTTGGTCCATGTATACATATAAATATACATGTATATTGTAAATCCTAAGATGAGAAAGAAGAAGAGAGATCAATACAATCATTTTCTCCCATACATCTCTCTCTCTGGTCCTTCACATGCTAAGATGCCCTAAGGGGCATGCCTCCAAGCATGGTGGAAGGAGGCGTGTCCTACTCTTCCTTCAATCTCAATAAGACATCAAAGGATCCTGCACAATAGTAGCTCTAGCAAGCATAATCCAAATAGACTTGAGCATGGCTATCAGTGAAAAGGATTTTTCATAGTCAATGCTTTGCCTTTGTTTGAAACCTTTTCCTACTAGCCTAGCCTTATAGGTTTTGTTGACGCAGAATCTGGCCATTGCCGAAGTCTGCTGGAGTGGAGGCCGATGAGGTCGCCGCCGAAGACCTGCAAAATGAAGTCCCATCCAGAGCCAGTGGAGGGTGGCTCCGGTAGGACCCTCCGACGATGAAGTCAGCGCCAACAGGAATGGAGTGATCAGTGTGGAGTTCAATAGAATTTTGAGGAGAAGAGAAGGATTTTCAGAATCTGGCATAAGCGTATCTAGAGGGTCCTTTTTATAGAGGGAGCTTATTGTAACTGCCTTGATTAATGATTGTCGTAACTGTCCTGAGCAATGTCGATCGTTATTGACTTGATAAATGCCGATCGTTATTGACTTAATAAATGTCGATCATTATTATCGTATAATCGTTTAGTAGTGGGATCATCTGCAGAAATCCATCATAAAAAGTTCGGCTTTCATAGAAGTTTGACCATTGTGAAGCCCGTCCATTGAAGAAGTCCGCAGAGAGTTCGGCTTTCGTAGAAGCTCAACTGCTGGAGGAGTTCGTAGGGAGTCCGGCTTTCGTAGAAGCTCGACCGCTGGAGGAGTTCGAAGGAGCTTGGCAGCTAAGTAGTTCGGCCAGCTGAACGGGTTAGAAGAAGCTCGACCGCTGGGGGTTTGGCTGAAGCCCGTCTACTGAAGCTCTTCTGCAGCTACTAGTTGTATTAGGCTAAGTATCGAACTAGACTTCGACGGAAGCGAGGTTTATCCCCAACAATAGCCCCACCACTCTCGAGTTTGAAACTCAAAGGAAGGGAGTGCAGAAAAGGAGACAGTCGAAGTCTTCTTCTGAGCTCCGTGCTGGTTCAAGTCGAAGCTTGGGGGAGATCTCATCTTCAACTAAAGTTGATATTGAACTTGAAGCCCGGGGGAGATCCCATCTCCAACCGAGGTTGAGGGAGGCTTCATCCGCTGCGATCAAAGTCAGAGGTTGAGCTCCTCGGGGGCAATATTGTCTCCTACAGTCGAGGTTGATACGGGCGCTCGGGAGAGATCTGATCTCTGGCCGAGGTTGTCTCCGATTTTATCTCTGGCCGAGGTTGTCTCCGATTTTATCTCTGGCCGAGGTTGAAGTTGAAGCTCTCCAACCGAGGTTGGCTCGGTCGCTCGGGGGAGATCTTATCTGACCGAGGTTGAAGTTGAAGCTCTCCAGCCAAGGTTGACACGATCGCTCAGGGGATATCTTATCTCCTTTGGCCAAGGTTGATGCGGGTGCTCACGTTACGATAAGGTTCTCCTCCTATTCCTAACTTTGACTTTGCTCGCATCAGGATGAGGTTCTCCTCCTATTAATGGGCTTTGGGGGCACATTTGGACCGTCGTCCGTGCCTCTCCCCCCGTCTCATCCTTCATGAATGAGGCCTTTGCTCGAGAGAGATCTTTAGCTAAGGTTGTCCACGGTCGCTCGGGAGAGATCTTATCTCTGGCCGAGGTTGACTCAGTCGCTCGAGAGAGATCTTATCTCTAGCCGAGGTCATTGCTCGCATTAGCACGAGGTTCTCCTCCTATTCCTAATGGGCCGTAGGGGCACATAAGGGCCGCTGTCAGGGCCTCTCCCCTGGAGCTCAACCTCCGACTTTGATCCCAGCAGACGAAGCCTTCCTCAACCTCGATTGGAGATGGGATCTCCCTCGGGTTTCAAGTTCAATATCAACTTTAGCTGAAGATGAGATCTCCCTCGAGCTTCGACCTGAACCAGCACAGAGCTTAGAAGAAGACTTTGGCTGTCGCCTTTCCTGCACTCCCTTCCTTCGAGTTTCAAACTCGAGAGTGGGGGGGGCTAGTGTTGGGGATAAATCTCGCTCCCGTCGAAGTCTAGTTCGATACTCAGCCTAATACAACTAGTAGCCGAAGAAGAACTTTAGCAGACGGGCTTCAGTCGAACCCCCAACGGTCGAGCTTCTTCTAATCCATTCAGTTGGCTGAACTACTTAGCTGCCGAGCTCCTTCGGACTCCTTCAGTAGCCGAGCTTCTATGAAAGCCAGACTCCCTGCGAACTCCTCCAGTGGCCGAGCTTCTACGGAAGCCGGACTCCCTACGAACTTCTTTAGCAGACGGGCTTCTCAATGGCCAAACTTCTATGAAAGCCGAACTTCTTATGATGAATTCCTACAGACGATCCCACTACTAAATGGTTATACGATAATAACGATCGACATTTATCAAGTCAATAACGATCGACATTTATCAAGTCAATAACGATCGACATTGATCAGGACAGTTACGACAATCATTAATCAAGGCAGTTACAACAAGCTCCCTCTATAAAAAGGACCCTCTAGATATGCTTACGCCAGGTTCTGAAAATCCTTCTCTTCTCCTCAAAATTCTATTGAACTCCACACTGAGCACTCCATTCCTGTTGGCACTGACTTGATCGTTGGAGGGTCCTACCAGAGCCAACCCCCACCAGCTCCAGATGGAACTTCATTTTGCAAGTCTCCGATGGCGACCTCATCGGCCTCCACCCCAGCGGACTTCGACGACGGCCAGATTCTACGTCAACAGATTGGTGCTAGAAGGAGGACCGAACCTCTAAGGTTTTCTTGTTCTTAAAGGAGTGCTCGATGATGATTTCTCTCTCTCCGAAGACCTCTCTTCCTCCTCACTAGAGCCCTCTCCCAAAGAAAAAATGCCTCCTAGGAGAGCTTCGACTCGATGATCAACGGCCTCCGCATTCCGATCCCATCCAGATCCATCTGCCCCTACCTCAACTTTGGGAACTCAGGTTCCACCCGTACCCATGGTAAATGTGGAGCAGTTTGACCTGCTCATCCGATAGGTCCATGGACTTGCAGATGTAATGCGGGCCATGCAACAACCTCCGATGGCAACTCCATCAGGAAATCCACCATTCAGATGTTGGGAATCGGCCCTAGGAAAGGACACTCGGGTCGGTGTGTCCGCCACCCCTTGGAAAGAAAAATAGAGAGTTAGGGATCCATGTTCGGATCATGGTTCTCCTTTGGAGGAGACCTCTCTCATTTGTAGTCGGAAACCCCCCAAGATCTACAATCAAGATGACGCCCTCGATCACAGACTGCGGGAGATGGATCGATGGATTGAAGAGCTCGGCCACGTCGCCCCGGCTCATCATGCAGACGTCCACGCCGAACGTCCTTTCTCCCTTCGGATTATGCGAGAATCCATTCCACCAAACTTTGAGCTCCCCCAACTTAAAAGCTACGATGGAACTTCTGATCCGATTGATCATCTGGAGGCCTTCCATGCCATGATGCTACTCTACAGTGCTTTAGATGCCATATTGTGCCGAGCTTTTTCATCTACCTTAAAGGGAGTAGCTAGAAACTGGTACTCGGCCTTGAAGCCAAGTACGATCTTCTCTTTTGACCAGATGAGCAATCAGTTCGTGGCTCACTTCATCAGCAGCCGACGTCCGCACCGAGGTTCTGATTCCCTAATGAATGTCAAGTAGAAGCAAGGGGAATCCATCCGGGCTTACGTCACCCGGTTCAACGCCACGGCATTGGAAGTCCGAGACTTGGACTAGTCTGTTGCAATGGCCACACTTAAGGGCGGCCTTCAGAAAAATGACTTGCTGTTCTTTCTGAAAAAAAAGTATCCCAGTGACTTTGCCGATCTGCTGGCTCGAGCCGAGAGATATGCCCATGCAGAAAAAGCCTTCAACTTGAAGAACGAAGAAGCCTTAAGAGAGCGGTTGGCAGACAATGGAGAGCCGAGCAAAGTTTGGCCACGCTCACGGACTCCCTTCGAAAGTAGGCGGAGCCAAACTCCTCGGGCTCTCCACCGAGGAAGCCCTAATAGAGGGATGCAAAGAAGCCCTCCTCCCAGAAGATTTCGTGACTACGCCCCCCTCAATGCTCCTCAAACTCAGATTCTCACCGAAGTTAAGAAACAGCTGCCAAGACCAAAAGGGTTACGATCTCCCCCAAATAAGCACGATCGAAGCAAGTACTGCCTCTACCATTGCGACCATGGCCACGACACTGATGAATGCATCCAGCTATGAGACGAAATTGAAAAGCTCGTCAGGAAGGATCGGCTGGATAAATTCCTTCGATAGGAGAAGATCGGCTAAGGGCACTGCCGTAACTAGAAGCAACAAGGTCGGCCATCTCACGGTGTCATCAACATTACCCCGAGGAGGAGCTTGGTACATCGATGATTCGTCACCTCCCAGCATCAAGAAAAGCCCACTCCAAATTGAGGAGGCCAGCATGAGATAGAAAAGGTCGTCCACATGAAGAAACGCGAAGGAATAATCCTACCATGACCCTGAAACACAAGGAATTTGAGAATGTGTTGCCAGTAACTTCCTTTCAATAAAATTCTTCCCTTTCAATAATATTATTTCTGGATGTATGTGATGACAGGGAAGAAGCAGTCAATAGTTGCTGTGTTAGGAACAAGAGGAGAACCTCGTCCTAACACGAGCAGGTCAAAGATCTTCAAACTCGGCTAGAGATAAGATCTCTCCCAAGCAACCGCGGACAACCTCGGCCAGAGATAAGATCTCTCTCGAGTGAAGGCCTCATTCATAAAGGACGAGATGGGGGGAGAGGCCCTAACAGCTGCCCTTATGTGCCCCCACGGCCCGTCAGGAATAGGTGGAGAACCTCATCCTAACACGAGCAACAACCTCGGCTAGAGATAAGATCTCTCTCGAGCGACCAAGTCAACCTCGGCTAGAGATAAGATCTCTCCCAAGCGACCGTGGACAACCTCGGCTAGAGATAAGATCTCTTTCGAGCGAAGGCCTCGTTCACAAAGGACGAGATGGGGCGAGAGGCTCTGACAGCGGCCCTTATGTGCCCCCACGGTCTGTTAGGAATAGGAGGAGAACCTCATCCTAACGCGAGCGATGACCTCGACTAGAGATAAGATCTCTTCCTAGCGACCGAGTCAACCTCGGCTAGAGATAAGATCTCTTCCCGAGCGACCGTGGACAACCTCGGCTAGAGATAAGATCTCTCCTGAGCGAAGGCCTCGTTCACAAAGGATGAGATGGGGGGAGAGGCCCTGACAGCGGCCCTTATGTGCCCCCATGGCCCGTTAGGAACAGGAGGAGAACCTCATCCTAATGCGAGCAATGACCTCGGCTAGAGATAAGATCTCTCCCGAGCGATCGAGTCAACCTCGGCCAGAGATAAGATCTCTCCCGAGTGATAATGGACAACCTTGGCTAAAGATCTCTCCCGAGCGAAGGCCTCATTCACGAAGGACGAGATGAGGGGAGAGGCATGGATGATGGTCCGAATGTGCCCCTAAAGTCCGTTAGGAACAGGAGGAGAACCTCGTCCTGACGCGAGCAAAGTTGAAGTTAGGAACAGGAGGAGAACCTTGTCCTAATGCGAGCGCCTGCACCAACCTCGACCAAAGGAGATAAGATATACATCGAGCGATCGTGTCAACCTCAGTTGGAGAGCTTCAACTTCAACCTCGGTCAGATAAGGTCTCCCCCGAGCGATCGGGCCAACCTCGGTTGGAGAGCTTCAGCTTCAACCTCGGCCAAAGATAAAATCGGAGACAACCTTGGTCAGAGATAAAATCGGAGACAACCTCGGCTAGAGATCATATCTCTTTTGGGCGCCCGTATCAACCTCGGCTATAGGAGACAATATTGCCCCCGAGGAGCTCAACCTCCGACTTCAATCCTAGTGGATGAAGCCTCCCTCAACCTCGGTTGAAGATGGGATCTCCCCCGGGCTTCAAGTTCAATATCAACTTTAGCTGAAGATGAGATCTCCCTCGAGCTTCGACCAGAACCAGCACGAAGCTCAGAAGAAGACTTTGGCTGTCACCTTTCCTGCACTCCCTTCCTTCGAGTTTCGAATTCGGGAGTGGGGGGCCTAGTGTTGGGGATAAACCTCGCTCCCACCGAAGTCTAGTTCGATACTCAGCCTAATACAACTAGCAGCCATAGAAGAGCTTCAGCAGACGGGCTTTAGCCGAACCCCCAGTGGCCGAGCTTCTTCTAAACCGTTCAGCTGGCCGAACTACTTAGCTGCCAAGCTCCTTCAGACTCCTCTAGTAGCCGAGCTTCTATGGAAGCCGGACTCCCTGCGAACTCTTCCAGCGGCAAAGCTTCTATAGAAGTCGGACTCCCGGCAGACTTCTTCAGCGGATGGGCTTCTCAATGGCCAAACTTCTATGAAAGTCGAACTTCTTATGATGGATTCCTGCAGGCGATCCCATTACTAAATGGTTATACGATAATAACGATCGACATTTATCAAGTCAATAATGATCGGCATTTATCAAGTCAATAATGATCAGCATTGATCAGGACAGTTACGACAATCATTAATCAAGATAGTTACAACAAGCTCCCTCTATAAAAAGGACCCTTTAGATATGCTTACGCCAAGTTCTGAAAATCCTTCTCTTCTCCTCAAAACTCTACTGAACTCACACTGAGCACTCCATTCCTGTTGGCGCTGACTTGATTGTCGGAGGGTCCTACCGGAGCCACCCCACATCGGCTTCGAACGGAACTTCATTTTGCAGGTCTCCAGCGGCGACCTCATCGACCTCCACTCCAGTGGACTCCGACGATGGCTAGATTCTGCGTCAACAGGTTTCAACCTAGCCATCTACTCTAATCTTCTTCGTGAAGATCCATTTGCAATCTATTAGGGTCACACCCTCAGGTGCATTAACCAAGGTCCAAACTTGGTTGACATACATAGAGTCTATTTCAGATTTCATGACTTCTAGCCATTTATCAGAGTCACTACTCATGATAGCTTCTAAATAAATTATAGGATCATCATTCTCAATGATGTGTGGTATATTGTCATTCTTAATGCAAATCCATATCTGAGTGGTTCATTACATACTCTATTTCACCTTTAGAGAGGAAGTATGTATAATGGTGTGCCTCAACAATGGACACTTCAGATTAAGGATTAACTTGTGGCCTATCCACATGTTGCTTTTGGTTAGATTATAGGTTTTGAACTTTCTCAAGTTCAACTTGTTGGAAATTATGTCTCAAAGCCAATTATCAATCTATTTATGATTGAGCTATTTTATAATTATAATTAATTTATTAATTAATAAAAATTTTTTGGCATCTTTTTCATCATAAGTTTACATCTTCTAATGAACTCCATTGTTGTGATGAAGTCCTTAAGATAGTTTAGTTTTCATAAAGAGAGGATTTATCGATTAGTCCTTAAATGGGTTCACAACCAAATGATAAATTGTTAATTAGGTTGACAACATCTATCAAGCATAGGTCGCTATATGCCATATAGGTTGGTTGTCCTCTTAACCAAGGTATGTGGAGACATAGGTATGGCATACAGGTGAGACTTATGAGTACATCATCATTTAACGTGATCAACTCCAGAGCATTCTGCTAACGAGAATGTCTCTAACGGGATATAGGTATAAGTATCCCTTAGACTTGAGATCACCTCAATGACTTACAAGCAACTCACAATGCTTTGGTATCAGACTAACTAAATTTCTAATTCAGCAATGAAAGGCTTCTAGGCATAGTCAAGTACTTGCGAAGTTGGAGTGTGATCAAGATGAAATTGACCACTGCAAGAGTTGGAGAAGAATGTATCACTGTATTTCAATATAGCAAAATCTTAACCAGGGTAATCCATCAGATGGATTTGATATTTTAAAATATAATATGGACAACCTAATTAAAGTTGACAGTTGAACTCTGATGTATCCTATGAGCATTATGGTCAAGGAGATGAATTATATGAAAATTATATCCGCATGGGTTCTAAGGATGGTGTTCTACACCATCGACCTATCCAACCATTGGATATCATTGCTAGATGGTCACTTCGATTGATATAAAAATTTATTTTTATACTACTGGCTTAGGTTCAGACCTATGAGGTCACACATATTAGAGCTTACGATCTGATTGGATGGTTGATCAACGATTAAGAATCGTTCTAGGGTTAAATAATTAATACGATTGGTGTCTAAACTAGTGCAAGAATTGCAGGAAGATCGATTAGCAATTGGATTGCTAATTAGCTTAATTTGATTAAGCCAATAGGCTAAGATTAAGTCTAATTAAATATAATTTAATTAAATTTAGTTTGGGCTTGATTGGATCAAGTCTAATTGATTTATTGGATAAGCCAAGTGCAAGAAAGAACTAGTCCTAGTCTAACTAGGACTCGGATTAACCTAATTTCTAAATTAATTAAAAAATAAATCAAAATTTAATTTAATTTAATCTAATTTAATTAAATCTATCAATGAATTAAAATCTTATTTAATTGAATTGGTTTAATCTTAATTTTATTTAGTTAAAAGATCTTGTTTGACCAAGTTAAAATAGGAGTCCTAGTGTGACTAGGATTCCCTATCTCCTTGCGCCACCTTGGTCCTAACACCCCCATACCTATTTTTTAGATATTTTTTATGAAAAATTCCTTTCTTCCTAATTTCCATGCCCCCTCTCTTCCTCTAAGTCATATTTGGAAGTTAGGTGGAAGACCAAGTCAAAATAGGAATTGGTTTTGCTTTGGATTCTATGAGATAGAATCCTTGTTGACCAAAACATCTTCCCTTGGATGCCACCCTCCCTTTTAATTAATTCTTCTCTTATTTTATGAAAATAATCTCCTTTTTAGTGCACCTTCCCTTGTTGGTCCATGCCAAAAGTTATGGAGGAGGCGCCCAAGAGTTGGGCACCCCAACAACTTTCCATATTTGGATATTCCTAGTCTAGAAATTTGACCTAACTTGGACTTTTCTTTTTCTCTAGTTATTAGATGAATTTTATTTTGATTTATTCATAGAATGTAGAGCTTTAGGAGAGGTTTGGGGTGTACAAAAATTAGAGGAAGAGGGTCCTTGGGTGTGGGGCTTTCATAGGCACCAAACTAGGTGTCTAGGTGAGAGAAAAGAGAAGAAGATGAGGGTCTTCTTCTAGGGCTATTTTATTTTCAATCTCTCCTCCTTTTTTTGAGTTTTTTTTGAGAGAGTCTCAAATTAGCAAACTCTCATCTTTATTCTCATATTTTGAAGAGTCTAAACATCAAAAAAGGGAGCATTGGATCAACCGTTGAAGAAGGATCAGCATAGTACTAGCATGCTATGCTGATTTTCTGCATCGGACTTCAGATCAGAGATTATAGGCTTGTGTGGATGACTCCTAAAGGTCGGATGCATGCACAGCTCATGATTTCATTCTCAAGCCCGAATGAACAAGTTAGAATGTCTAAACTTGCTCAGATAATAGATCTGATTTATAAACTTCATACCTGCATTAGATGTAGTGTAGATCTAGATTGATTTGATCAATCTTTTTTTTTCTTATCTGATTTTAATTTTTGATTTAATATCATACCTTAATCATGTAATAAATCTAAGATCTAAATATTTACATGGTTATTTAAATAAATTTTAAATTTATTTAAGTCTTTCGCTGTAAGATCTTGAAAAAGTTTCAAGATCTACCTATGAAATCTTGGATCTGGTTCCTTCAATTGGTATCAGAGCCTAGATTTTTATTACATGATTTTTATACATGTCTAGATTATTTTTTAGATTAGATCTAATTTATAATCTAATTATTAAATATATAATTAAAAAAAATAAAATAAAATTTTTTAGATTGCACGGACTGCCATAAGGTTGTCCTGCTGTAAGGTTTATCCCTTATAGTAAATAGGTTATCCTAGTATGTACTGATCTAAAATATTGATTATAAAATTTTAGATAGATTTAAGAGATTTTATGATCTAATTAAAAGTATTTTAATCTGATTTTAGTCATCATAAATTTGTTAGATTTGATCTAGGGAGATTTATGATTGATTATTATTGAAACTATTTCAATTACATGAACCTATTTAGATTAGATCTAAAGTAGTTTTATATTTATTTTACTTGCATATTGATTATAAATTAAACATGCAACTTGATTGATAGAACCATGTTGTAAAAATATTTTATAAATATGAAAATTATTTTTGAAAAGCCGAACCCCAACCCTCAGCCCAAAACTTAATTGAGAATTAAGAAGTTGATTGATTAGGATCTAGAATTGTGAATTAAAGATCCTATGACACAAATCATAACACATTGGGTTAAATGGGTTAGTAGGGATTAGGTCTATTAATTGGATTAGACCTAGGGTTAGATTAAAGAATGGACTTAATTAGAGAATTGACTAAATTTAATCAATTATTATCTTAGATTAGGTCAAGGATTCTCTAGATCAATTACAATAGTTGTAGTTGGTCAAGTCCATGTCTTTAATAAGACCCAAAATGGATTTGATTCTTGGCTATGCAGTCTAGTATGAAATGTTAGGTTGATCTAATTGAAACTAATTAAACCAATTGGTATCTAAGGTAAATCAGACCAACGGTTTTAATTAGCAGCCCGCTTACCTGGCCATTTCTGATGGTATCTAAGACAAGCCTAGCAAATCCTTCCATTGATCGAACTTACCTGACCTCTTGGTGAGATTATATTTTGATTGGATCACTTGACTATTTGAGCTGACCCATGTCAGCTAGGTAAATCAGTGTAACTAATTTAGGTGCTCCTAGGCCAGCCTATTAATGGTCTTCTTTAAGCTGACTTGGTAAAGTTAGTGAGAGGATCATGACAAGTTGGTTAATTTGACCTACTCACTTCTATAAATAAATTCTCTAAAATTATTAGGTCCCTAAAATGAAATAGTTATATGATAACTGGATCATAGCCTCCCATTAAAGTGGATGATAATGGGTCCATCAGTTGGATAATCATTGGAGGCCCAAAGGCCTGGTGCTTATCGATTGATGGAATTATCATTCATTATATGATCTCTTGGATACATCTTTCTAAATGGTGGTCAGGTGGGCCAACCAAAGTTCGACCTAATCATTCATTGGTTGGATGGGCCAAGTATGGTCATGTTAGTGGTTGGACCTAACTGGACCCTTTCTTGAGAAGGCCAAAGCCAACTGATCAAGGCCTGGGCAAAATTTAATTACTGGAAATTATTTGGAGAAGCAATTGATTATGAACCTACCCTTAGATGTACATGAGTGGGCCAACCAAAGTTGGACTTATGTACAGTCTATGTGAATTCTAGTATCCACTAAGAAATTAGAGTAATTTCTCGAATTGGAGGTAGAGGCTACCAATTCGAATAAAATAGTGGGAGAAACCTTTTGATTAAAGTCCAAATCTTTAGGTATAATGAATCAATTACTATTTAGGTTTTGATTTTCTTTTATGCGGATATGGCCAATTTTCTATCGCTCCGATCATTGTTGGACAATCATAAGTTGGTGGGACCCAACTTCGATAGCTGGTATCGAAAGTTGAAGATTGTCCTGAAGCATGAATGGATCCTATATGTGTTGATAGATCCTGCACCTGAGGAGCCAGTTGCCAATGCACATGGTACAGTTAGAGAAACTTATCGAAAGTGGCTTAGTGATAGAACCATGGTGCGCTGCATTATGCTGGCTATGATGAGTGACGAGTTCAGTTGCAAGTTTGAGGCAGCTCAGCCAAACGAAATGCTTCAAGTGTTGGAGAATTCTTTTGGCACACCCGATGATGTTGAGAGGCATAAGACTAGTTATGCCATCTTCAACATTAGAATGTGGGATGGTGCCTCTATCACTGATCATGTATTGTACATGATCTTGCTGATAGAGCGCCTGAGCAAGCTCGATTTTTTCTTGCACAAACAACTTAAGAAAGATGCAATACTGAACTCGCTACCCAAGTCTTATCTCCCATTTCTTACACATTATAGAATGTCAAAGCCTGAAGTGGACTACCATGGGTTACTAGGGTTACTTCAGAACTTTAGGAAGGATCACCAACTCCACAAGGAGTCGGTGAACTTAGTGGAAGGTTCATCTTCTCATTTTCGATCCTTTGGAAAAGGAAAGAAGAACAAGAAGAAGAAAGCCAAGAAGGTGCATGTTCATGCTAGGACACCTATGCAGGCTCAGACCCCAAAGACCAAGCTCGATAAGAGTTAAATCGAATGCTTCTTTTTCAAGAAGCGAGGGCACTGAAAGAGGAACTATCCTCAGTACATTACCTTCCTAGATCCGAATAGATAGAGAAAGAAGCAAGCTATTGCTAGATATGGTAATTATATGATAACTCCTTGCAATTTCTCTATTTGTGATATTACTGACTGGGTATTGGATACCGGTAGCCCTTACCATATTTGTAATTCATGGCAGGATTTGTAGGTCAGTAGAAAATTCGAGCAAGATGAGAGATTCCTAAACATTAGAGATGGAAGATCAGTTTTAGTTCTAGCTTTAGAAATTTTAAAACTTATATTTGAATCTCATACCATTGTTCTTAGTGATTGTTATTTCTGTTCTAGTTTCTTTTTAAATATCATTTCTGTAGGCCTTTTGGTCATGAACAATTATAAAATTTCAATAAAAAAATGAGTTTGTAATATCATTGTGAATGCTGTTACTACTTTCTGTGGACAATTGAACAATAGTGTATATATGTTATCACAATCTGTTAATGTAGTCTATTCTACTGGCAAGCATTCTAGATTAGATAGTATATCAGATATCTACTTATGGCACTATAGGCTAGGTCATATAAACAAGAACAGGATAAACAGATTGACTTAGGAGGGAATCCTCGAAGTTAATGATTGTGAATCACTTCCAACCTATGAGTCCTGTCTTCTTGCTTAAATGACCAAGTCATATTTTACTAGAAAAGGTGAGAGAGCCAACAAGCTCTTAGGTCTAGTACATACTGATGTATGTGGACCAATGAGCATAAGTGCTAGAGGTAGATATGTCTACTTCATTACTTTCACAGATGATCTATCTAGATATGGATATGTCTATCTGATGAAACATAAGTCAAATTTTTTTAAAATATTCAAATGATTCTGAAGTGAAGTAGAAAAATAAATTGGGAAGAGTATTAAAACTCTTTGATCTGACTGAGGAGGAGAATACCTTTTTGGTGAGTTTCTCACATATCTAGGAGAGAATGAAATTCTCTCTCAATGAACTCCTTTTGGAACACCACAGCATAATGGTATGTTTGAAAGGAGGAATTGGACTCTGTTAGACATGGTCCGATCCATGATAGAATTTGCTAGCTTGTCGATATCCTTCTGAAAATATACACTCGAATCGGCTTATTATCTATTAAATAGGATTCCAAGTAAGTCCGTAGTTAAAACCCGATATGAGATATGGACAGGACGTAAGCCAGCACTTTCATATCTTAGGATTTGGGGATGCTCGGCTTATGTCAAACAGTTAGTTACAGACAAACTTGGACCTAGGTTTGACAAGTGTACATTCATAAGGTACCCAAAAGAGACTAAAGGATACTATTTCTATCATGTTGATGAACAAAAGGTGTTCATCAGCCTTAGGGCAATCTTTTTGAAAAAGAAGTTCCTTGATGAAGGAACTGTTGCCTCTAAGGTTAAACTTGATGAAGTTCAATAGGTAGAAAATCTAACACAGAATGTTGAACCTAAGTCAGATTTGATTAGATCAGATCCGAAGCCCAGTGAACCCACACCATTAAGATGATCTGGTAGAGTACCCCACCATCCGAATAGATACTATAGATTCTTGGTCCAGGATGGTGATCCCATCGAACTCGATGAGAACGATGAGAATCCAATCACTTATATGGATGCGATGTAGAGATCTGACTCTAAGAAATGGCTAGAAGCCATGAGATCCAAAATGGATTCTATAAAGGTCAATGATGCATGGACATTAGTTGACCCACCTGAAAGGGTTAAACTTATTGGGTGTAAATGGGTCTTCAAAAGGAAGAGGGGCGCAGACAGAAAGGTGGAGATCTATAAAGCCCATCTGATTGTCAAGGGATATCGTTAACGTTATGGTATTGACTATGACTAGACGTTCTCCTCTATGGCAATGCTTAGGTCCATTCGGATCATGCTTGCCATTGCTATCCATTTGGACTATGAGATCTGGCAGATGGACGTGAAGATAGCTTTCCTAAATGGAGAGCTAACTAAAGAGGTGTATATGATACCATCTGAAGGGTTCATATCCATAGATGAGTCTAAGATGTGCAAACTTTAGAGATCTATTTATGGATTAAAGTAGGTATCTCAAAGTTGGAACATGTATTTTGATAAAGTGATCAAAACGTATGGCTTCATTAAGAAAGAAAAAGAATCCTACATTTGCAAATGGGCAAATAATCTAGCAGTGGTATTTCTTATTTTGTATGTGGATGATATTCTCTTAATCGAAAATGACATCCCCATACTACAAGGAATAAAAGTCTGGTTGTCATCATAATTCTCCATGAGAGACTTGGGTGAAGCATCCTACATCCTAGGGATGAAGATCTATAGGGATAGATCTAAAAGGATGCTTGGTATATCTTAATCCACGTACATTCAAACTGTGCTGAAGAGGTTCAGCATAGAAAATTTTAAAAAGGGCTATCTTTCGATAGGCCAAAGAATTTTTCTCTCTAAGAAGGATTATTCGATAACTCCTGAAGAGAGACAGCATATGAGTAGAATTCTATATGCTTCTGCAGTAGGGTCTATTATATATGCAATGATATGTACGAGACCAGACATGGCATACTCACTAGAAGTAGTGAGTAGATACTAGTCTGACCCTAGAGAAAATCACTGAAAGGTGGTTAAAACCATCCTTAAGTATTTGAAAAATACTAAGGACCAATGGTTAGTTTATGGTGACTCAAATCTGAAGCTTGTGGGGTTTACAGACTCCATCTTTCAATCTGACCATGATGACAGTAAAAGTGTGCCGGTGTATATCTTTACTCTAAATGGTAGAGCCATCTGCAGAAAAAATTTCAAGCAGCATACAGTGGTTGACTTTATTTGCGAAGCAAAGTATATGACAGCATCAGATGCAGCGAAGAAAGTTGTGTGGCTGAGAAAGTTCATCACCGAGCTCAGAGTAGCACCCTCCGTTGATGGTCTAATTCTACTCTACTGCAACAGCACTGATGCCATAGCTCAAGCAAAGGAACTAAAGGCACACCAGTGAACAAAACATATTCTATGTCGCTTCCATTTGATCCGTGAGATCGTGGATCATGGTGACGTTGACCTTTAGAAGATCGACGAAAATGAGAACCTAGTCGACCCCTTCACTAAGGCCCTGGTAATCAAGGAGTTCGACAATCATAAGTCAAAGATGGGTATTTGATACTATGTTCAGTGGCTTTAGGATAAGTGGGAGTTGTTAGGAATTATTTTCCAAAGTCAATCATCAGCCTGTTGATGGTTGAGCTATTTTAAAATTATAATTAATTTATTAATTAATAAAAATATTTTGGCATCTTTTTCATCATAAGTTTACATCTTCTAATGAACTCCATTATTGTGATGAAGTTCTTTGGACTATTTAGTTTTGATAAAGAGAGGATTTATCGATTAGTCTTTAAATGGGTTCACGACCAAATGATAGGCTGTTAATTTGGACGACAGTGTCTATCGAGCATAGGTCGCCATATGCCATATAGGTTGGTTGTTCTTTTAACCAAGGTGTGTGGAGACATAGGTATGGCATACCGATGAGATGTATGGATACATCATCGTTGAACATGACCAACTTTAGAGCATTCTGCTATCGAGAATGTCTCTGATGGGACATAGGTATAAGTATCCCGTAGACCTGAGATCACCTCAATGACTTGCAAGCAACTCACTATGCTTTGGTACCAGACTAACTAAATTTCTAATTCAGTAATGGAAGGCTTCTGGGCACAGTCAAGTACTTGCAAAGTTGGAGTGTGATCAAGATGGAATTGACCACTCCAAGAGTTGGAGAAGAATGTATCACTGTATTTCAATATAGCAAAATCTTGGCCAGAATAATCCATGAGATAGATTTGATATTTTGAAATACAATATGGACAACCTGATTAGAGTTGACAGTTGAACTCTGATGTGTCCTATGAGCATTGTGGTCAAGGAGATAAATTATATAAAAACTATATCTGCATGGGTTCTAAGGATGGTGTTCTACACCTTCGACCTATCCGACCGTCGGATATCATTACTAGATGGTTACTTTGATTGATACAAAAATTTATTTCTATACTATCGACTTAGGTTTGGACATATGAGGTCATACACATTAGAAATTATGATCTAATCGGATGGTTGATCAAAGATTAAGAATCATTCTAGGGTTAAACAATCAATATAATTGGTGTTTAACCTAGTGCAAGTGTTGCAGGAGGATCGATTAGCAATTGGATTGCTAATTAATTTAATTTAATTGATTCAATAGATTGAGATTAAGTCTAATTAAATATAATTTAATTAGATTTGGTTTGGACTTGATTGGATCAAGTTCGATTAGTTTATTGGATAAGTCAAGTGCAAGAAATAACTTGTCCTAGTCTAACTAGGACTCGGATTAACCTAATTTTTTAAATTAATTAGAAAATAAATAAAAATTAAATTTGATTTAATCTAATTTAATTAAGTCCTTAAATGGGTTAGGCCTTATTTAATTGGGTTGATTTAATCTTAATTTTATTTGGTTAAAAGATCTTGTTTGACCAAGTCAAAATGATTAGGACTCCCTATCTCCTTGCACCACTTTGGTCCCAACGCCCTCCATACCTATTTTTTAGATATTTTTTATGAAAAATCTCTTTCTTCCTGATTTTCACACCCCCTCTCTCCTTCCAAGTCATATTTGAAAGTTAGATCGAAGACCAAGTCAAAGGAGAAATTGGTTTTGCTAAGGATTCTATGAGATAGAATCCTTGTTGATTAAAACATCTTCCCTTGAGTGTTGCCCCCTCTTTTAATTAATTCTTCTCTTATTCCATGAAAATAATCTCCTTTTTAGTGCTCCCTTCCTTGCTGGTCCATGCCAAAAATTATGGAGGAGGCGCCCCAACAACTTTCCATGTTTAGATATTCCTAGTCTAGGAATTTGACCTAACTTGGACTTTTTTTTTCATTTATTGGATGAATTATTTTAGGATTTTTTTATGGAATGTAGAGCTTTGGGAGAGGTTTGGGATGTGTAAAAATTAGAGAAAGAGGGTCCTTGGGCATGGGGGTTCCATAGGCACCAATCTAGGTATCTAGGTGAGAGAAAAGAGAAGAAGAAGAGGATCTTCTTCTAGGACTATTTTATTTTCAATCTCTCCTCCTTTCTTTTGAATTTTTTTGAGAGAGTTTCAGATCAGCAAGCTCTCATCTTCCTTCTCATATTTTGGAGAGTCCAAATTTTGAAGAAGGGAGCATTGGATCGACCATCGAAGAAGGATCGGCACAATACTAGCATGCTGTGCTGATTTCTTGCATTAGACTTTAGATCAAAAATCGTAGGCTCGTGTGGATGACTCCTAGAGGCCGGACGCATGTGCAGCTCATGACTTCATCCTCAAAACTATATCAGCAAGTTAGAATATCTAAACTTGCTCAGGTAATAGATCTGATCTATAAACTTCATACCTGCATTTGATGTAGTGTAGATCTAGATTGATTTAATTAATCTTTTTCTTTATTATTTGATTTTAATTTTTTATTTAATATCATATCTTAATCATATAATAGATCTAAGATCTAAGTGTTTAAATAATTATTTAAATAAATTTTAAATTTATTTAAGTCTTTCGCTGTAAGATCTTGAAAAGGTTTCAAGATCTACCTGTGAAACCCTAGATCTGGTTCCTTCACAACTATCCTCCCATTACCCCTTTCTTGGGTAAACTCCTTTTTCAAGAAAGTGGGATGCCTACTAAGAAACATCTTTTGTTGAGAAGAGTGGTAGAAGTAGTATCCTATACTCTCCTTAGGATAATCTACGAACCTGCATTTATCTGATCTAGCACTAAGCCATGTCCTTTCAAATTCTTGACACAAGCAAGATAGCCCCATATCTTTTGTTGACCCTTGATTGATTTTTATGAAAATAAAAGTATTTGAGTATAGATTGTTAATTTACTAATGTTGTTTGTGAGGATGTGTAGTTGTAAAATTCAAGAGCTCACAAACTCCAAATGTTTTCATTCATCTAAATGAAGACTCATCACTCAAGATTTTAGAGAAGATACTTTTGATGGATACATCTTTCAAGAGATTTTAATGAAGAATAAATCGAGGCAAAAGGGCAAGTCTAACCTATAAAGTAAATATTAGGAATTGTATCCCAAAGCCAATCATCAGTCTGTTGATGATTGAGATATTATAATTGATTTATTAATTAATAAAAATATTTTGGCAACCTTTTCATCATAAGTTTACATCTTCTAATGAACTCTATTATTGTGATGAAGTTCTTAGGACTATTTAGCTTTGATAAAGAGAGAATTTATCGATTAGTTCTTAAATTTATTCACGATAAAATGATAGACCGTTAATAAGGACGACAGCAGCTATCGAGCATAGGTCACTATATGCCATATAGGTTGGTTATCCTCTTAACCAAAAAGTGTTGAGATACTGGTATGGTATATGGGTGAGATGTATGGGTACATCATCATTGAACATGACCAACTCTAAAGCATTCTACTGTCGAGAATGTCTCTGATGGGATATAGGTATAAGTATTCCTTAGACCTGAGTCACCTCAGTGACTTGCAAGCAACTCACTGTGCTTTGGTACAAGACTAACTAAATTTTTAATTCAGCAATAGAAAGCTTCTGGGCATACTCAAGTACTTGTAAAGTTGGAGTGTGATCAAGATGGAATTGATCACTCCAAAAGTTGGAGAAGAATGTATCACTGTATTTCAATATAGCAAAATCTTGGCCAGGATAATCCATCAAATAGATTTGATATTTTAAAATACAATATGGACAACCTGATCAGAGTTGATAGTTAAACTCTGAGGTGTCCTATAAGCATTGTGATCAAGGAGATGAATTATATGAAAATTATATCCGCATGAATTTTAAGGATGGTGTTCTACACCTTCGACCTATCCGACCGTCGAATATCATTGCTAGATGGTCACTTCGATTGGTACAAAAATTTATTACTATGCTATCGACTTAGGTTCGAACCTATGAGATCATACACATTAAAGCTTATGATCTGATCGGATAGTTGATCAATAATTAAGAATTATTCTATGGTTAAATAATCAATATGATTGGTGTTTAATATAGTGCAAGTGTTGTTGGAGGATCGATTAGCAATTAGATTGCTAATTTGCTTAATTTGATTAAGCCAATAGGCTGAGATTATATCTAATTAAAAATAATTTGATTAGATTTAGTTTGGACTTGATTGGATCAAGTCCAATTAGTTTATTGAATAAGCCAAGTGCAAGGAAGAACTAGTCCTAGTCTAACTAGGACTCGGATTAATCTAATTTTTTAATTTGATTAGAAAATAAATTAAAATTTAATTTAATTTAATTAAGTTCTTAAATAATTTAGATCCTTATTTAATTAGGTTAGTTTAATCTTAATTTTATTTAGTTAAAAAATCTTATTTGATCAAGTCAAAATAGGAGTCCTAGTGTGACTAGGACTCCCTATCTCCTTGCGCCATCTTGGTTCCAACGCCCTACATACCTATTTTTTAGGTATTTTTCATGAAAAATCTATTTCTTCCTGATTTTCACACCCCCTCTCTCCCTCCAAGTCATATTTTAAAGTTCGGTGGAAGACCAAGTCAAAGGAGGAATTAGTTTTGTTTAGGATTCTATGAGATAGAATTTTTATTGACCAAAACATCTTCCCTTGAGTGCCGCCCCCTCTTTTAATTAATTCTTCTCTTATTCTATGAAAATAATATCTTTTTTTGTGCACCCTCCCTTGCTGGGCTATGCCAAAAATTATGGAGAAGGCACACAAGAGTTGGGCGCCCCAACAACTTCCCATGTTTGGATATTCCTAGTCTAGTAATTTGACCTAACTTGGACTTTTCTTTTTCTCTAGTTATTGGATAAATTTTATTCTAATTATTTTACAAAATATAGAGATTTGGGAGAGGTTTGGGGTGTGCAAAAATCAAAGGAATAGGATCCTTGGGCACTGGGGTTCCATTGGCATCAAACTAGGTGTCTAGGTGAGAGAAATGAGAAGAAGAAGAGGGTCTTCTTCTAGGGCTGTTTTATTTTCAATCTCTCCTCCTTTCTTTTGAGTTTTTTTTTTAAGAGAGTCTCAAATCATCAAACTCTCATCTTCCTTCTCATATTTTGGAGAGTCCAAAGTTTGAAGAAGAAAGCATCAGATCGACCATCGAAGAAAGATCAGCATAGTACTAGCATGCTGTGCTGATTTCCTGCATCAGACTTCAGATTAGAGATCGTAGACTCATGTGGATGACTCCTAGAGGTTGGATACGTGTGTGGCTCATGACTTCACCCTCAAGCCTGGATTAGCAAGTTAGGATTTTTAAACTTGCTCAGGTAATAGATCTGATCTATAAACTTCATACATGCATTTGATGTAGTGTAGATCTAGGTTGATTTGATCAACCTTTTTCTTTCTTATTTGATTTTAATTTTTTATTTAATATCATGCCTTAATCATATAATGGATCTAAGATCTAGGTGTTTATGTAGTTATTTAAATAAATTTTAGATTTATTTAAGTCTCCGCTGTAAGATCTTGAAAAAAATTCAAGATCTACCTATGAAACCCTAGATCTGATTTCTTCAGTAAATTGAAGAAGAAAAGATAATAAACAATGTTTGGCATGCATGGCACGTAAACTAGGCTAACCCAGTCTAAGACTAAGTTAACCTAGTCTCAGTCAAAGTAAAAGATAGAAAGAATAGAAAGTAAGATGTTTCATAATCCAAGAGACTGAGCCGACCTAGTGACAACTAGGCCAACTCGGTCAAAAAAGTAGCCATCCCAATCTCAGAAAATAGAAGATGATAGAAATAAGTGTTTTGAGATCTCTGAGACTAAGCTGATCCAACTAAAAACTGAGCCAACCTAGTTTGGACTAAGCCAATCCCGTAAAAAACTAAGCCGGCCCAATGCTTGTAACAGCTAGTTTTCAGTTTTGCAGTTTTTTCACTCCACATGCCTCCCAACGGCTATTTTTGATCTTTCAATGGCTAGATCACTTTCAAAAGCCCTTTTAGCTAACTTGTAATGGTGGAAAATATTAGGAATACTTAAGAAAATATTTGGGACAAGAAAGAGAACTTTTGAACTTGAAAAAAGAGCTTCTAAGCAGATTTTTAGTGTATTCAAATGTGTGAGCAATATAGTAAAAAGGAAGGGGTGATCTTTAGACATATCTTTATCTTTCCAACATCTTCACTCTGAGAGAAGTCAGGCTATTGCTATCAAAGATCATCTATTACTTTTCTCAAGTATTCAAGGAGAAGAAATCAAGCCAACAAGCCAATCTCCTAGAATTTCTTCTCTTAAGCTTCAAAGAGTTTATTTTTATTTTTATTTGTTGTATTTTTCTTTTTATTTCAACTTTCTTGGGGTGAGAAACTTGGGTTAGTCCAAGCCTAAAGTTGGATGTTGTATGGTTTGATTAGTGAGTCAAAGTTAAAATCAATCGAGCTTGATTGTTAGCCTGAAAAAATAATCGTTGTATGATTGTGGTTGGTGAGCCAAGGTCAAAACCAACTAGATTGGATTGTAAATTCAAGTAAAACAATCGGGCTGTAATCAAAGCCTAGTGATTATAGTTGAATTCCTAAGTGGTTTACTTAGGGAGTGGACATAGGTGCTGAGTTTGGCACCGAACCACTATAAAATTATGGTGTTTGTGATTATATGTTATTGTTCTTTTACTTTCATTCACTGCATATTACATTGCTTGCTTTACTTAAGCACATAACTAGTTTAATTTACTCATATCTCAAGCTTAAATTTTATATACCCAATTCATCTTCTCTCTTGTGAAGCCATACTTGGGCAACATCTTTAGATGTTTAAGGCTGGATTTTTTTTTCTTTTCATATCTCATATGGAGTGCTAGAGACAGACATGGTTGGTACTTTGTTTAAGATGTATGTTGCAATCTCAAGAGCATATCCCCAAAAGGATATCAGAAGATCTGCGAAACACATCATGGACCGCACCATATCTAATAAAATATTATTCCTCCTCTCCATAATACCATTTAATTATGGAGCATATAGAGATATTCATTCAGAGAGAATTTCATTATCTTTTAAATGATCAAGAAAACTAGTTTAGTATTCTTCTCCTCGATCTATTTAAAGAGCTTTAATACTTTTGCTAGTTTATTTCTCAACCATTTTTTGGTACTCTTTGAACATATCAAAGGCTTAGGATTTATATTTCATTAGATACACAAACCCAAACCTTGACAAATCATCAATAAACATGATGAAGTAGGAGTATCCATCTCTAACTTGAGTTGTCATTATGCGACAAACATCCATATGCACAAGGCCCAATAAGTCAGTCATCCTTTCTCCATATCCAATAAATAGAGTTTTGGTTATCTTACCCATAAGATAAGGTTCACAAGTTCCATATGATTCAAAATCATAAGGATTAAAAAATATTTCTTTGTATAACTTGTTAATCCTGGACTCCTTAATATGACCAAGTCAATAGTGCCAGAGATATGTGACATTCACATCTTCTCTCTTTCTTTTCTTCATTTGATCAACACAAAGAACATTATCATTAAGTGACAAAAATAAAAGACCATTATCAATAATAGAAATGTCATAAAATTTGTTAGAATTATAAATAGAGCAACCATTGCTCTTTTTTTTTTAATTTCAAAACTATGTTCAAGTAACAATGGTACAAAAATAATATTTCTAACTAAATTCATTATATAGTAACAGTTTTTTAATTTCAAAACTTTGCCCAAAGGTAGCTTCAACAACTTGGTTCCTATGGCTTCGGCTTTGATGGACTGTCCACTAGCACTGAATAACACAAAGTCACCATCATTCAATTTCTTTATTTTCTGCAATATTTGCAACATTTATAAAGATGAGATCTATAGGTGGTATCTAATATCCAAGAATTTGAAGTTGAAGTACTTATCGATAAATTTGTTTATATCATATACAAACCTTTAGCAATGCTTGCTTCTTTTTGCTTCAAACTTGCAAGGTAGACCTTGCAGTTTATCTTCTAATGTCCATCATTTTCATTATGGAAATAAGTACCCTTGACTAGCCTTAGGGTTCATCTTTTTTTTTGAACCTTTTTTACCTATCTTCTTCTTGGATATCTTATCTACAAGAAGAATAGGTGCCTTTTCACCTTTGAAATGGCTTTCAATTATTTTTAGCATGTTTAACAACTCATGTAGGCTAGTGCTCAGTTTGTTCATATGAAAATTTAAGACAAACTATGAGAAGGAGTCAAAAAATGACTATAGGATCAGATCTTGACTCAGCTCACCATCTATAGCAAACCCCAATTATCCTAAGCCAGTGATTAATATTAGATATGTGTGCCCTAGAAGCCAGAATTGGCTGACACTTGTAATACACTTCTAAGAGCAAAATTATAATTTTGACTATAAATAATAAAATAGATTATTTTCTATCATAAATATGTATTTAGTGTCTATGATACATCTCTTGAGTTAATGGTAATGATAATTCTTATTTTCAAGAGTTGAAAATTTAAGATAAGAATTTTCATTATTAATTCATAAAATGCTCCTGACCATAGGATCATCATGAGGATGATGATTGATCCAAAAGATTGGTATACGATCGCTTCTTTATATAGTAGATAAGTCTTGAGTCGACGGTGTAGAGACATCGGAGCAAGAGTACAGGTACTCATTAGAGAACGAGGGCATTGAGCGTGACCATTCGAGTAGTCATAAGGAAGTCTACCTTCATGTCGATGACTGACTCGAAGCTGCAGTGGTGTGTCTGGTTCTTTGACCTGAGGTGCATCAACAGTTCACCTTGAGGGTGTTATAGTTTGACAACACCATGACTTGGTCTCCTAGCCATTTGAAACCCTGAGGTGTATGTTGGCTATAGCATGTTCATTGTAGGAATTGGATTGCACCAAGAGGGAATCTATCTTCCTTGGTGGATGAGGAGCAGCCCTATGATGATCATAAGAATCAAGTCCATAAGCCCATGGCCATGGTAGAGTGAAGTAATAGAAAGAGTTTCTATTAAGGTTTTCACATCGGACTTGAATCAAATGATTAAATCATATGATAGAAATTAGGGTTTGACGAGTTCACCTTAATCCTAATCTGATTGGGGCTCAAGATAGAAGAACTTAATCACACAAGTAGCTGCACCGAGAGGTTCATTTTTAGATTTGATGGGTTGCCACCATATACTACTAGGTGTCACTAGTTGATTTTGGGAGCAATTAGAATGATTTAGATGATCGATCATTCTAATTGTCTGAATCAAAAGAGTTCTGATCCATCGAAAGAAGTTTCGATGATGACGATGATAGAGATCATGACATATCCCATTACCATATATAATTGAACCTAACTAGGTCATACAAATAAGAATTTGGATCTGGATATCATCAATTGGACTAACCCAGTTCAATTGATTTGAATAGGATTCAATTAGGTTCAAAAAAATCATACTAGCACACGATTGAGCCTAACGTTCTCCTTCTACTATCATTGAAAGTTATCTCGATTGAGCCAAATGTATTTATGCTCACTCAGGTATCTTTACTTGGTTTGACTGGAGCTTGTCCAGGTTAGAAAAGGGTTGTCTTAATTTATGAGATAAATTTGAGACAACACCTGCTAATTTTTACCTTTGACCTTGGTCAAACATTGATCTTTTGAAACTTAGACATCTATCCATGTCTCGTGCACCTATTGGAGAGCAGATAGGGGGTTGTCCCCTTACTAGATTTTGAAAAGGAGGGGGCACATGCCTAGGGAGGCGTGCACCCATGGATAGGGATGCCTGGAGTCCCATACGGATGGGACTCCAGGTTGCTTCTTGGATTCTATTTATGAGGCCCCTAACTATAGACTTTGACCAGTCTTAGGCACCATCTAAGGATGAATTAAGGGGGCTCTCATCTGATTGGATCAGATGATGTCATCCCACTAATCAGATTTAGATCTGATTATATGAAGCAACGTGATTGGCCAGGATGATGTGGCACTGCATGGCGCATTAGGGTCTATATAAACCCTATCTATGCCCAACTTTCATAGAGTTCTCTCTTAGCCCACATCCCAAGGCTGCCCCTCTCCCTCCTCCATGCCATCTTTTGGTCCTCTCTCTCCTCTCCATATCCAAGGAAAGTTGGGCTCCAGTTTGATGTGATCCAAGCAAGAAAAAGCTGATGAGAAAGGAAGAAGGCAGCACTACTGCAGAGACGACTGCAGATCTTCGAAAAGAATTTTGAAGATCTTCCAAATCAGATCTAGATCTAATATTTAGAGAGGTGATAAAAAAGGAGAAGATCTTCAGATTTAGCTCTAGTGGATACCGATAGAGGTCAGGTGCTTGCATGGCTAGATCCAGAACCTCAGGCAATCAGCCAGATCATCAAAAGATAATCTGATTACCCAACATCAAGGTACAAATTAAATTAGATTTAATTTATATTTATTTTTATTTATTAGATCTATAAAATTAGATCTAAAACATCTCAAATTTGATCTAGATATATAAGAAAAATTTTTTAAATATCTCTTTTGATCCGATCAAATCTGAACGAACTTGATCCAAAAAATCAAGATTTCTCCTTCAACTGGTATCAGAGCCAGGTTCTCTATATTATTTAGATCTAATTTTAATTTATTTTTTATCTAAAAAATTAAATAATTTTAGATGTCACATGAGATGTGATTAGATCTAAAATTAAAAAAATTAAAATTAAATAATTTAGATCTAAGTTTTACAAGATGCATGACTAGTTCTAAAATAGAATAGTTTTATATATAGTCTTGCATGTTCATAATTTAATTTAATTAAGTTATAATTTTAGATCTATTTATTTATTATTTTTTAATATTATAAATATTATAATAAAATCTAAAAAATAGTAAATAAAATTATTTAATTTTTGAATCATATGAGATATGATGAATGCATGATTAGACTAGTTATAGAATAGTTCTACATAATTATCTAGATTAGAATTTATTTTGATGTGATCAAATTTAAATTTAATTTTTTAGATGATTATGAGATAATTTAGATCTAAAAATATGCATGATATGATACATGAGATGTATGCAAAACATGTATTAAGTTAGATCAATTTTTATATATGAGATATATGATGTAGATCTAACTAGTTTTGTAGATTTATATTTTTCTGATTAAGGCATTCCCCTTGGCCGTCCGGTCATAAGAACAAAGTAGGGTTTAAAGCCCTCTCCTCCATTCGATGGGGTGTTCTTATGATGTGTAGGGGTGCTGCGCATTCGTCCTTAATCAGAAAATCAAAAACTTACTTTCTGCAAAACCCTAGATCCTGAAACCCTAGGATTTTATTTACATATTTTGTTTATGAACCCTAAACTTAATTAAGAATTAAGATTATGAAATATATTTAGATCTAAAATTAAGAATTTTAGATCTAAGACATATTCATAATAATTGGGTTCGGGCTTGGGTAGCTCAATTAGGTCTAAGCGGTTGATCAAACCGAATCAAGAGTTGGTTAGATGGGATCAACAGTGCTTAAATTGACCAGCCTAATAGGATTAAGTCTGGGTCAAGATCGAGTCACATGAGTGATCGATCAAGCTAAGACCTAATTAGGCTCAGTGGTTAGAGTCTGGATTGTAGGCTAATCCGATTGGTTCTGGCTCAACAATTTGGTGTCTAAGGTAAGTTTGGCAGATACGATCGACTGTTTTTAATTGGGAGCTACTCGACTCGAATGCATTCTTATCGAGTTAATGGCATATCCCTTCCACCGGTCTCACTTACCTGGCCATGTTTGTTGACTCAGTTCTGATCTGAGGTGGTCAATAATCTGAGCTAACCCATGCCACTAGGTTAGTCATAATGGTTATGACTATGTCAAGTCTAGTTTAATGAGACCTAAATCAAATCTTCCTAAGAAAAGATTAAGTCTAAGATCTTCCACCATTGTAGATGTGCGGGCCCTTCGGGTTGATTGTTCTCGACTGTTATAGTGGTTTAATTGCACTGAAAGATGCAACCATATCTATTAGGCATTGGATGCTCCAGGGTTCGTTCAGATCTGATCAGATCAAGAGATATATTTCAAAAATTTTTTTTTGATCTGATCAGATCTGGATGTTTTCAGATCTAATTCTTATTATTTTAATAATTAAAATAAAATTAGATAAATTAAATCAAAATTTAATTTACCTTGAAGTTGGGTAATCCTATTACCCGTTGATGATCCTGTATGCAGCGGAAAGGTTCTGGATCTAGCCACGCAAGTGCCTGGCCTCTACCGGTATCCACTCGGGCTAGGATCTGGAGATCCTCTTCTTCTCTATCACATCTCCAAAAATTAGATCTGGATCTGATCTGGAGGATCTTCAAAACTATCTTTCGAAGATCAGCAGTCGTCCTTTGCAGCAGCGCAGCCTTCTAGCTTTCAGTCGCCTTTCTCTTGCATCTGAATCGCACCAACCAAGAAATCCAAAACTCTCTTTGGACATGGAGAGGAAAGGGGAGAAGGTGGTTTGGCATGGAGAAGGAGGGGAGAGGCAGCCTTGGGGCATGGAGAATTGTGATGCAATCTCATTCAATCTGAGTTGGGTGCAGGGTCTTATTTATAGACTAAGCTGTGATCCAACTCCTCTTCTTCCCAACCAATCACAACTCCTTTGTGAAATCAGATCTAAATCTGATTGGTGGGAATAGAGTCCCCTTGGATTCCTCCTTAGAGGGCGCCTAAGACCAGTCAAAGTTGGTTCTTAGCAGAACTCTAATTGGAATCCAAAAAAAAGAGATGGAGTCCTTGTCCAACAAGGACTCCTAGGCGCCTCCAACTTGGGTGCATGCCACGCCTAGGGTGGCGTGCGCCCTCCTCCTTGCCAGGTTCTGGTAGGGGGACAAGCCCCCACCAGCTCTCCAATAGGTGCATGACATGTGGATCAAAAGTCAAAGTATCAATGGTCAACGTTTGACCAGTCAAAGGTAGACTTTTGAAAGGTCAACTTTTGAAAGTCAAAGGGACGAAGAAATGGCAGGTGACCAAAAATGCAGGTAATGTCTTACAAAATAAGACAACCTTTTCTGACTTGGACAACCTCCAGTCAGACCATATGAAGGCCTCTGATTGAGCATAAAACTCCTTTGGCTCAGATCAGGACAACTTATTTATGATAGTAAAAGAAGAACGTTAGGTTCAATCGAGTGCTAGCACGATTTTCTTGAACCTAATTGAATCTCATTCAGATCAATTGAACTGGATCAGTTCAATTGATGATCACCAGATTCAAACCCTTGTTTGTGTGACCCAGTTAGGTTCAGTTCTGTATGGTAATGGGATATGTCATGATCTCTATCATCGACATCATCGAAACTCCTTTCGATGGATCAGAACTCTTCTGATTCGAACAGCTAGAATGATCGATCATCTAAATCATTCTAATTGCTCCCAAAATCCACCAGTGACACCTAGCAGTATATGGTGGCAACCCATCAGAGCTGAATGCGAACCTCTTGGTGCAGCTACCTGTGTGATTAAGTTCTTCTATCTTGAGCCCCGATCAGATTAGGGTTAAGGTGAACTCGTCAAACCCTAGTCTCTGTCATATGATGTAATCATTCGATTTCAAGTCCAATGTGAAAATCTAAATAGAAACTCTTTCTATTATTTCACTCTGCCATGGCCATGGGCTTCAGGACTTGATTCTCATGATCATCATAGGGCTGCTCCTCTACCACCGAGGTAGATAGATTCCATCTTGATGCTATCCAGTTCCTACAATGAACATGCTATAGCCAACATACACCTCAGGATTCCATATGGCTAGGAGACCGAGTAATGGTGTAGTCAAACTATAACACCCTCAAGGTGAACTGCCGATGCATCCTCAGGTCAAAGAACCAGACACACTACTGCAGCATCGAGTCAGTCATTGACGAGAAGGTAGACTCCCTAATGACTACTCGAGGTGGTCACGCTCAGTGCCCTCGTTCTCTAACGAGTATCTGTACTCTCGCTCCGATGTCTCCACACCGTAGACTCAAGACTCATCTACTAAAGAGAAGCGATTGTACACCAACCTTCCGGATCAATCACCATCCTCGTGATGATCCTATGGTCAGGAGCAATTTATGAGTTAATAATGATTATTCATGTCTTAAATTTTCAACTCTTGAAAATATGAATTATCATTACCATTAACTCAAAGGATGTATCACAGACACTAAATACACATATGTGTGATAGAAAATAACCCATTTTATTGATTATAGTCAAAATTATAATTTTGCCCCTAGAAGTGTATTACAAGTGTCAGCCAATTCTGGCTTCTAGGGCACATATATCTAACAATCTTTCACTTATCCTAAAGCCAATTGGCTACAAGTCTAAGTCCCATCTTCTCAAGGTGGGCTTCGATCTTCTGCTGGCCCAACGGCTTTGTAAGTGGGTCTGCCACATTATCTATGGAGTTGACTCTCTTGACCTCGACATAACCCTTCTTGAGGTAATCACGGATGAGGTGGTATCGCCGCTCAATGTGCTTGGATTTTTGGTGAGACATCAGCTCCTTAGCAAGGGCTATGGCATTATTATTGTCGCAATACAGAGGAATGGCATCTGATGGCATTACTCCGATTTCTGCAGCAAACTTCTTATACCAGAATGCTTCCTTCGTAGCCTCTGATGCAGCGATATATTCTGCTTCCATGGTGGAATCTGCTATCACGGTTTGCTTGGAACTCTTCCAGCTAACAGCACCACCATTGCACACAAACAGACTCCCAGATGTCGACTTTCGATCATCTACATCGGACATAAAATTCGAGTCTGTGTATCCCTGGATTTGGAGTTCTCTGTTACCAAAGACCAACATCATATCCTTAGTTCTTCTTAAGTACTTAAGGATACATTTCACAGAAGTCCAGTGTTCTTCACCTGGATTTGACTGATATCTGCTTGTGACACTCATAGCATGGGCTATATTAGGTCGTGTACATAGCATGGCATACATGAGGCTCCCTATTGCAGAAGCATAAGGGATTTTGCTCATGCGTTCTATTTCCTCAGGTGTGCTAAGGCACATCTTCTTAGAAAGATGAATACCATGTCTGAAGGGTATTAATCCTCTCTTAGAGTTTTCCATACTAAACCTCTTTAGTACTTCTATGTATATCTTCTGTGAAAGTCCTAGCATCCTATTCAGTCTATCCCTATAGACCTTAATTTCTAGAATAAAGGATGCTTCACCTAGGTCCTTTATGGAAAATTCCTTGGACAACCATATTTGACTGTTGTCATCATGAGAATATCATTCCCAATAAGGAGGATGTCATCCACGTACAATATGAGGAAGACAACAGCGCTCCCACTGATCTTTTTGAAGACATATGGTTCCTCTTCATTTTTGATGAAACCAAACATTTTGATCACATCATTGAAACGAGTGTTCCAGCTCCAAGATGCTTGCTTGAGTCCATATATGGACCTTTGCAGCTTGCAAACCTTGTGATCAGTATCACTGGATGTGAAACCTAGTGGCTGTTCCATATAGATATCTTCCTCAAGATATCCATTCAAGAATGCCATTTTCACGTCCATTTGCCATATTTAATAATCAAAATAGGCTGCAACGGCAAGCAATGTGCAGATGAATTTTAGCATAGCCACTGGGGAAAAGGTATCCTGATAGTCAATGCCTTCGCCTTGACTATAACCTTTTGTCACTAGTCTAGCCTTGAATGTCTCCACATTCTCATCTGCACCAATCTTTCTCTTGAAGATCCATTTACACCCAATAGGTACAATACCTTCTGGTGGATCTACCAAGGTCTAGACTTGGTTTGAGTGCATCGAGTCAATTTCTGACTGCATTGCCTCTAGCCATTTCTCGAAGTCGATATTTGATATCACCTCATTGTAGGTTTTGGGATCATAACCATGAGCACCATTACCTCTGAGGAATATTTTCTCTACTTTCTCTGAAATAATAACCTAAGTATCTTCAGGGGACGAAAAACTCTTTTCGATCTACGAGGTGGAGGAGGTAGTGTTCTTATTGGCTCAACCTGATTTGGTTCCAATTGGTCCTTAATCCTTTGTACTTGTGAGATTTTCTCATCAAGCTCAATCTGCTTTCTATTTCTACTTTCTTGAATAAACTATTTTTCAAGAAAGATGGCATGTCGACTCACAATCACATTGTGGTCTTCTAGAATGTAGAAATAGTATCCTAATGACTCTTTAGGATATCCTATGAATCGAGCTCTAAAGGATCTAAACTCTAACTTGTCCGCTTGTTGTCTTTTGACATGAGCCGGACAACCCCAAATTCTGAGATGACTCAGACTTGGTTTCTTACCATGCCATATCTCATACGGTGTGGTAGGAATGGTCTTAGAGGAAACCCTATTCAGTAGATAAATTAAAGTTAAAAATGAATATCCTCAAAGAAAATCAGGGGGTCTGTGAAGCTCATCATGGATCGGACCATATCCAATAGAGTCCAATTTCTCCATTCTGAAACCCCGTTGAGTTGAGGTGTTCCTGATGTAGTCCATTGAGAGACTATGCCATGATCCTTGAGATAGTCTAGGAATTTCTGACTAAGATATTCACCTCCTCGATCTGATCGAAAAACCTTAATGGGTTTTTCAGTTTATTTTTCTACTTCATGTCTGAATTCTTTGAACTTTTCAAAAGCTTCAGACTTGTGTCTTATAAGATACACATCTCCATACCTAAACAGATCATCGGTAAAGATAATGAAGTAGATAAAATTGCCTCTAGCTGAAATATTAAATGGGCCGCACACATCAGTGTGCACTAGGGCAAAGAGATCTGTGGCCCTCTCCCCATGTCCTACAAAAGGGAGTTTGGTCATTTTGCCTTAGAGACAAAATTCATAAGTTGGAAATGAATCGAAAGTCAATTGACTCAATAGCCCATTTTTCTTCAATTTGTTGATCCTATCTTCTGCTATATGACCTAATCTTAGGTGCCATAGATATCTATCATTTGGACTATCCCTAGGTCGTTTGGCATTCACGTTTTGCTCGATAGTTAGAATAGGTACATTAATATATAGCTGATAAAGATCATTAATAAGGAAATTATTTGTAATTTTATTTTTTTCATAAAGAATGTTACAATGGTCTTTAAAGAAAGTAATCACATAGCCTTCTTGTGCTAGGCATGAAATAGAAATCAAATTCCTACTAGCTGCAGGCATATAATAACAGTCTTTCAAAACTAAGTCTAAACCGGATGATAATCAAAGAGGGTATGTTCCCACCACCACTGCAGCAACTTTTGCTCCATTATCAATGCATAGGATCATGTCTCCATCCCTCAGCCTCCTGTTATCCTTAAGACCCTGCATGGAAGTGCACAGATGAGCACTAGAACTAGAGTCAAGCATCCAACTGGATGTAGAAGAAACCATAAGGTTAGACTCAATAACGAGCATACCTCCAGAAGGACCTTCCTTCTTGTTCTTCAGGGTGGCCAGCTAAGTAGGGTAGTTCCGCTTTCAATGGCCGTCGCTGTTGCAATGGAAACACTTTCCTTTGACATCGACCTTTTTCTTTGGCTCTGCCTTTTTTTTCTTTGTTCCTTCCATCTTTTATTTTTTTGCAGACTTTTTTATCTTTCCATAAGACTTTCTTTTAGAAGAAGTTCATTCCATAGCAAAAATTGAGCCTTTAGAACCTTTCATAGAAAGCTCAGCGGTGATCAGCATATTCATTAATTCGATCAAGAAATTTTGAAGTTTATGCATGTGGTAATTCATGATGAATTGCCCATATGCATCAGTCAAGGATTGCAGAATAATATCGTTCTGCAAATCCAAGTCTAACTTCACACCGAGCTTCTCAAGTTCTTCCATATCCTTGATCATCATCAGACAATGATCTTGGACTGACTGTCCATCACGCATCTTAGCCTTAAAAAGTTGTTTCGTGACTTGATACTTGGCTGCACGACTCTGTTCACTAAACATCTCCTGCAGGTGAGCCAACATTTGGCGAGCAGTTTCGATATCTTCATGTTGGCGCTGGAGCTCATCAAACATCGAGCCCAACATGTAATATCTGGCCTTATTATCTTCGTCTATCCATTTTTTTAGAGATGCTCTCTATTCAGTGGATGGACGGGCTGGTAAGGTGGGAGGGTCCTAGTCCAATATATAGGTTAACTTTTCAAAATCCAAAACAATTTTGTAGTTTCTAAGCCAATCTTTGTAATTAGGTTCGGTCAGTCTATGTGTGTCTAGGATATGTGCTAATGGGTTGGACGCAGACATTTTCCTATAGAGAGTCAAAGATTCTAGTTAGATACTGTAATTATGACTTGACCAATTTATTTAAGAATTTTATTTTTAAATAAATTAGCTTTCACTATTTTCTTGGATCCCTACACTCCCTCTGTAGAGATACGAAAATCTTCATGATTAATAATTTCTAGTGGGTGGTGCGGTCTCACCAACTGACTCATCACCTCACCTAATAGTTATTGGTGATGGGTTAGCCAATGAGTGAACAACTCTTGTTCAATGAATTTCTAATCATGGTGCACCCAAACTTGGTCTCTAATTTATGAACCTCACCGTATCCGGAATATTGATCCACTCCTTAGTTAAGTCAGACCTACCATTTGCACAGACTGGATTCCTAGATACTGTAATTATGACTTGACCAATTTATCTAGAAATTTTATTTTTAAATAAATTAGCTCACACTATTTTCTCGGATCCCTACACTCCCTCTGTAGAGATATGAAAATCTTCATGATTAATAATTTCTAGTGGGTGGTGCGGTCTCACCAACTGACTCATCACCTCACCTAACAGTTATTGGTGATGGGTTAGCCAATGAGTGAACAACTCTTGTTCAATGATTTTCTAATCATGGTACACCCAAACTTGGTCTCTAATTTATGAACCTCACTGTATCCAAAATATTGATCCACTCCTTAGTTAAGTCAGACCCACCATTTGCATAGACTGGATTCCTAATTGAGTCTCTCACCGTATCCAAAATATTAAGCCCCAACTCATCCTCCAGCCCATAGCATCCAATGCTTAATAGACATGGTTGCGTCTTTTCGGTGCAACTGAGCCACTGTATCCAACCAAAAATAATCAACCTTGGGAAGGGCCCGTACATCTACAATGGTGGAAGACCTCAGACTTAATCTTTTCTTAAGGAGAATTAATTCAGATCTCTTGAAACTAGACTTGTCACAGTCATAACAATTATGACTAACCTAGTGGCATGGGTTAGCTTGGATTATTGACCAACTCAGATCAAAATTATGTCAAAAGATATGGCCAGGTAAGTAAGACCAGTGGAAGGAATACGCCATTAACTCGTATAAGAATGCATTCAGGTCGAGTAGCTTCCAATTAAAAACCAGTCGATCGTATGTGCCAAACTTACCTTAGACACCAAATTATTAAGCCAAAACTAATTGGGTTAGCCTACAATCCAGACTCTAACCTCTGAGCCTAATTAGGTCTTGCTTGATCGTGACTCGATCTTGACCCAGACTTAATCCTATTAGATTGGTCAATTTAAGCATTGTTGATCTCCTCTAACCAACTCTTGATTTGGTTTGATCAACCGCTTAGACCTAATTGAGCTACCCAAGCCCGAACCCAGTATTATGAATATGTCTTAGATCTAAAATTCTTTAATTTTAGACCTAATTAATATTTCATAATCTTAATTTTTAATTAAGTAGGATTCATAAACAAAATATGCACAATAAATTTTAGGGTTTCAAGATCTAGGATTTTGCAGAAAGTAAGTTTTGGGTTTCTGATTAAGGATGAACGCACAGCACCCCTACACATCATAAGAATGCCCCATCGGATGGGAA
>QRFJ01004437.1:60496-73894 GCA_006176705.1 Cocos nucifera
GAGGGCGCACCCTCGCCACCCTTGGCGTGTGCCCAAGTTGGAGGCGCCTAGAGTCCTTGTTGGACAAGGACTCCATCTCTTTTGGATTCCAATTAGAGTTCTTTCTAAGAACAACTTTGACTGTCTTAGGCCCCTCTAAAAGGAATCATAGGGACTCTATTCCACCCAATCAAATTTAGATCTGATTTCACAAAGGGGTTATGATTGATTGAAGAAGAAGAGAAGTTGGATCACAGTCAGTCTATAAATAAGACCTAGCCCAACTCATTACAGAGATGATGAATCAAATTCCACGCCTAAGGCTTTCTCCTCTCCTTCTCCATGCCAAAGCTCTTTTCTCTCTTTCCACATCCAAAATAGTTTGGATTTGGTTGGTGCATCCAGATAGAGAAAGGCGAGACAAAGCAGAAGGCTGCACTGCTCAAAGGACGACTGCTGATCTTTAAAGATTTTTGAAGATCCTCCAGATCAGATCCAGATCTAATTTTTGAGAATTGATAGAGAAGAAGAGGATCTCAGATCAGCCAGTGGATACCGGTAGAGGCCAGGCGCTTGCGTGGCTAGATCCAGAACTTTCTGCTGCATACAGGATCATCAACGGGTAATAGGATTACCAATCAAGGTAAATTAAATTATTTAATTTATCTTATTTATTTTATTTATTAAAATAAAAAGAATTAGTCTGAAAATCCCAGATTGATACAGATCAAAGAGAAAAAATTTTGAAATATATCTCTTGATCTAATCAAATCTGAATGAACTTGGAACGGGAAATCAGGATTTCCCTTCACTTATGAGCATGCCTTATATGGTTAAAAAAAAAAAAGGAGATATTTTGTTTATTGCTTTGTATGTGGATGATCTTATTTTTATATAAAATAATCCATAAATGTTTAAGGAATTCAAACTAACCATGATTCGGGAGTTTGAGATGACGGACATGGGGCTTATGACCTACTTCCTTGGCTTGAAAGTAAAGCAAACAAAAGAAGGCATTTTTGTGTCACAAGAAGCTTATGCAAAGGAGATTTTAAAGAAATTCAAGATGGAAGATTATAAGTCAATAAGCACCACCATTGATTGTGGAGTGAAGCTATCTAAATATGATGAAGGCAAAGTGGTAGATCCTACTCTTTACAAAAGCTTGGTTGAAAGTTTGAGATATTTGACTTGTATAAGATTGGATATTCTTTATGGAGTTGGATTGGTTAGTAGATGCATAAAAGAACTAAAGTCTACACATTGGAAAGCCTCTAAGAGAATTCTTTGCTATATTCAATGTACCATCTCACATGATCTATTATATTCATCTTCCAACAATTTTCAACCTTATGGTTTTTTCGATAGCGATTGGAGAGGAGACTTTGATGGTAGAAAAAGAATTACTGGATTTGTTTTCTATATGAATGATACGACATTCACTTGGGTTTCCAAAAAATAACCAATTGTTGCTCTCTTTACATGTGAAGCTGAATATGTTGCAGCATCATCTTCTATGTGTCATGCAATTTGGCTAAGAACTTTGCTTAAGGAGAAACACTTTCCACAAGTTGAAGCTACACAAATTGGTGTTGATAGCAAATCTATAATTAGTTTGGCTAAAAATCTAATACATCATGAAAGGAGTAAGCACATTGACATCCGATACCATTTTATTCGAAAGTATGTGAAAGAGAAGGATGTGGAGCTAATTTATATCAAGTCTCAAATCAAGTGGTGGATATCTTCACCAAACCACTTGCAGCAGATTTATTTCACAAGCTCAAGAACTTACTTGGCATGAAGGATGGCATACAATTAAGTTTAAGGGGAGGGGGATGCTAGTAAATGTTGCCTAGGTATGGCTACCCAAGAAGGAGGTGAATTGGATATTTTAAATTTAAACTTAAGATATGAGCAATTCAAACTAATTAAGTATTTAGATGAAATTAGCTATATAATGTGTAGTGAATAAAAGTAATAGAGCAAAAGTATACAATCACAAACATACAAATTTTATAGTAGTTCGGTGCCAAACTCAGCACCTACGTCCACTCCCCAAGTATACCCATTGAAAATTCAACTATAATTCTCAACAAGAATTATAGTCCGATTGTTTTTTGAACTCACAATCAAATCTAGTTAGTTTTTCCTGGCTCACCAACCAAAATCGTATATGATTACTTTTTGGGCTCACAATCAACCTAGTTGGTTTTTTTCTGGATCACCAACCAAAATCTCATAAGTGATTATTTTTCTCCGAACTAACAATCAATCTCGATTGGTTTTACCCTTGGCTCGCCAATCAAACCAATATAATGTCCAACTTGAGGCTTGGACCAACCCAAGTTTCTCATCCTAAGAAATTCAAAATAAAATATAAAAAATATAATTTAAAATAAACTCTATAAAACCCAAGAGAAGAAAATCTGGATTGCTTTGCTTGTAGGGTTGATTTCTTCTCTTTGAATACTTAAGAAAGTAGGAGATGATCTTCAATAATGATGGCTTAACTTCTCTCAGATTTGAGGATGTTGGAAGGACAAAGAATATCTAAAAATCACTTCTTCCTTACTCTTTTTAGCTCACTTTTCTTGCTTTCTTAATGGATACTCAATAAACTCTCCAAAGGCTACCTCTTAATGCTCCAAGTTTTTTCTTATATACTTCAAAGGTTTTCCATCATTACAAGTCACTAACATTGATTTCTGAAGGTAATCTAACCATTGGAGAAGAGAAAATAGCCATTGGGAAGCTTGCGGGATGAAAAAATTATAGTTCTGAAAACTAGCCGTTATAGGCACTAGGTCGACTCAGTTTCAGATTGGTTTAGCTCAGTCCCACTGGGTCGGCTCAGTTTATAGCTGGGTCTGCTTAGTTTCCTGCATTCTGAAATTTACACTTTCTATGGTTTCTATCTTCTATTTTCATTGAGACTAGGCTGGCTCAGTTTTGGACTAAGTCGGCTTAGTATGCATGCCAAGCATGCCAAAAGTTGTTTATCAATTTTTTTTTTCCAATTTGATTTGTAGACTAGGCTTGCCTTCTTAACTTGATTTAATCTTCATTAAGATGTTGGAAAATACTTAAAAAATGATGAGCACTGAAAATTTTGGAACTACACATTCTCATAAACATAGTTAGACTTTATAACTTATACTCAAAATTCTTTGTCATCATCAAAATCAATCTTTGGGTCAATAATCTTTCCATTTTTGATGATGACAAAACTTTTAAGTATATGCAAATAATATGTAGTAAGTTTCTAAAAGATTACATATTTATAATGCATGAAACAACTAAACAAGGAGAACATACTTCATTCTAATGAAGCTTAAGCATATACTCAACAATAACTCTCTCCCTTTTTGACAACATAAAAAAAAATAACTCAAAAAGAAGGTAATTAATAAAATCAACAGAGTAAATTCTTCTTTAATAGTCCAAAATCATTAAGCTCCACCTTAATTTTATAATCAATTGTGTTCAATTTTTATTCAAAGTTTGCTCCCCCTTACTATATGTTTCTTCCATACTTGTAGTTACAATTGACTTTCACTTGCTTGCACATTCTTTATTTAATTCTTGCTGAAATAATACTTGTTGCCCAATTTTGTAGTGTGCCATAATTTAGATTTAATTATATTTGTAATTCTCATTTTATACTCATTCTTCTCTCCCTTTTTGTCATTATAAGTATTTATTATAAGTCAAGATATTAATTGAGTTTGAAAATATTTCTTTAAGAAGTTCAGCTTATCAAACATATATATATATTAATATTTCAAATTATTCTTAAACTCTAATAATGAAAGTTCATAAATCAGTTATATTCAATATATGTTCAATCATAATCAATTATAGTATTTAATTATAATAGTCAATCAAAATAAAATAGAACATTGAATCATTTAACATGCAATTGGCAGTATGATAATTAATCAAATGAGATCAAATCATTTTCTTAAGTGTTTTCATCTCCTTTTACAAAAATATAATATGGATTTTATATTCAAATTTAGATCAAGAAACATATTCAATATAAGCACCAATACATCATTAAAATCAATCGTACTAAAAGTATTTTAAGCAAGTAAATACAATATAAAACCATGTAGATAGATCATTAAAATTAATAGAATCAATCAAGCATTGATGGTATAATATGAGAAAAGTTTAGATTATACCGAGCATCATCACCAATCTACTTTCATCTTCAAGATGTCCATCTAAAATAGTTTTTCTCTTTTCATTCTATTGGATCCTTGAAATACCTGCAAAAATCATTTGCTAATTTTTGGTACCCAAGTCATCTTGGGTCCATGGAGAGTTAGAGCACATGGTTCTTTTTAGAACCAAATTATTTTAATTAAAGTTTGGCCAATTCTTTTGGTATTGCATTCTAAAATTTTGTGACCAACTTTATTATATTTGAAACATATAATTGAATGATTTTCAAATAAAGCTTTGCTTAACATGTTATTCACAAATTTCTATTTTCTTAAAGGATTATATCCAATTCCAGCTTTATCAAAAATAGCCTTTTGATTGATTAAAATAGATTAAAGCTTTTGAGATCCAATTGTAAACTTGTTAAGCATAGGCTTTAATGTTTCAATCTCCTTTCTTAATTTCACATTTTCTTCTAAAAAATATTTGTTTTCTTTTAGCAAGTTTTCTATTTCTTCAATATAAGGTTTTATTTTTTCAAACTCCATTTTCAATTTTATATTTTCTTCAACCAAAGATTTTTCAGATTTAAGAAGTATTTCTTCAGCCAAAGAGTTCATTTCTTTCAAAAGATTTTTTTTTCTTTTAAAAAATTATTCTTTTCATCAACTAAAAGAAGATTTGATTTCTTTAATTCTTTATTTTTCAGTCCTATCCTTTTTGTATTCATTCATTAAGTCATAAAAAGCTTCTTGAAGCACATCTAATGTAAATTCAAAAGAATTATGAATGTTTACCTCATCATTTTGAGCCATCAAGCATATATTTGTCTCTTCTTCACTTGAGGATGACTCTTCTTCTTAATTTAAGCTCTCACTACTTCTCCAATTTGCCAATATAGCTTTTCTTCCTAATTTTTTGAGCTCTTTTTCAATGGAAGATAGTCATTTCTATATTCTCTAAGTTGATTCTTTTCCTCTTTTTCTCTTCTTGGTTCAATTTTTTTTTCTTTCTCATGAATCTCATGAACCTTCTTATGATCATCGCCATTTCTTCGTCTTCTTCCGAGTCCTTGATAAAGTCATTTGAACTTTCTTCAATGGCCAATGACTTGAATGCAAGGGTTATCTTTTTCATCTTTTCCTCCTCCATGCTTTGGTTCATATTGAGCTCATGTATCATGAGCAATCCGATTAATTCTTCCAAAGCAAGCTTTCTAAGATTCTTGGTTTTTTGAATTATGGTTATTTTTGCTTTCCAAGCCTTCGGTAAGGACCTAAGAATTTTGCATACAAGATCATTATTAGAATAGTCTTTTCCAAGACTCTTTAACTCATTTATAAAATTTCGGTAAATCTTGTAAACATATCACTTATTATCTCATGAGGTTCCATTTTAAACAACTCATACTTATGAACCAACATGTTTATTTTAGATTCTTTGACTTGACTTGTACCCTCATGGATCACTTCAAGTCTTTTCCAAATCTTTTTTGTAGATAAACATGCTGATATTCTATTAAATTTATTATAATCTAATGCACAATATAAGATATTTATAGCTTTAGCATTTAATTGAGCTTGCTTCTTATCTTGCTCATTCCAATCCTTTTCAGGTTTAGGACACGTGTATTATTGACAATCATTATAGGTGTGTGAGGACCATTGAGTATGACATTCCACATGTCATAGTCTTGTGCTTGAATAGAAATTTTTATTCTAGTTTTTCAATAAGTATAGTTGGTGCCATTGAAAAATAGAGGTCTAATGGTTGAGTGTCTCTCACTTAACAAAGAACTAAATAGATCAGCTATAAAATCTTTAGTTCTTTGATCAATAGATCAACAACTAATATTAGAGCATCTGCTTTGATACCACTTGTTGCCCAAGTTTGGCTACCCAAGAAGGGGGGTGAATTGGATATTTTAAATTTAAACTTAAGATATGAGCAATTCAAACTAATTAAGCATTTAGATGAAATTAGCTATATAATATGTAGTGAATAAAAGTAATAGAGCAAAAACATACAATCACAAACACATAAATTTTATAATGGTTCGATGCCAAACTCAGCACCTACGTCCACTCCCCAAGTATATCCCTTGAAAATTCAACTATAATTTTCAATAAGAATTACAGTCTGATTATTTTCCGAGCTCATAATCAAATCCAGTTGATTTTTTCTGGCTCACCAACAAAAATCTTACATGATTATTTTTCGAGCTCACAATCAACCTAGTTCATTTTTTTCGGATCACCAACTAAAACCTCACAAGTGATTATTTTTCTTTGGATTAACAATCAATCCTAATTGATTTTATCCTTGGCTTAACAATCAAACTAATATAACGTCCAACTCGAGGCTTGGACTAACTCAAATTTCTCACTCTAAGAAACTTGAAATAAAATATAAAAAATATAATTTAAAACAAACTCTATAAAACCTAAGAGAAGAAAATCTAGATTGCTTTGCTTGTAGGGTTGATTTCTTCTCTTTGAATGCTTGAGGAAGTAGGAGATGATCTTTAATAACGATGGCCTAACTTCTCTCAGATTTGAGGATGTTGGAAGGATAAAGAATATCTAGAAATCACTCCTTCCTTACTCTTTTCAGCTCACTCTTCTTGCTTTCTTAATGGATACTCAATAAACTCTCCAAAAGCTATCTCTTAATGCTCCAAGTATTTTCTTATAGATGCTAGAGGTTTTCCATCATTACAAGTTACTAACATAGGCTTTTGGAGGTAATCTAGCAATTGGAGAAGAAAAAATAGCCATTGAAAAGCTTGTGGGATGAAAAAGCAACAGTTCTAAAAACTAACCATTACAGGCACTAGGCCGGCTCAGTTTCAGACTGGGTCAGCTCAGTCCCACTGGGTTGGCTCAATTTATAGCTGGGTCGGCTCAGTTTTCTACATTCTAAAATTTATACTTTCTATGCTTTCTGTCTTCTATTTTCACTGAGACTAGGTTGGCTCAGTTTTGGACTGAACCGACTTAGTGTGCATGCCAAACATGCCAAAAGTTGTTTATCAGTTTTTCTTCTCTAATTTGATTTGTAGGCTAGGCTTATCTTCCTAACTTGATTTAATCTTCATTAAGATGTTGGGAAAGACTTGAAAAATGATGAGCACTTGAAATTTCGGAACTACACATTTTCATAAATATAGTTAGACTTTATAACTTATACTAAAAACTCTTTGTCATCATCAAAATCAATCTTTGGATCAATAATAAATAAACTTAATTGTATTATTATTATTGTTGGAAGTTTGAGAGTTTCGGGAGTCTAAGAGCCATATAGAAACTCCTATTATCTAGAAGATGTATGAGTAATTATGTGTTAATCTCGAAATATGTATGTGACCCTCGGGAAGAAGTGTTATAAATGCTTATTTAGTGATGTATTATGTCCAAGTTCCCCTAGTGGCTATAAATACCCATGGGGTCATTTTGCAATGCAATAATGAGCATTTTGAGCCTTTGAGTACCTTCAAAAGTATAATATTATTTTATTCCAAGCCCATCATTTTTCCATTGACAACTTCAAGCAGCATTTCAATTCCTTTGCTTCTTGCATTTCCTATCCAGTCGTTATAGAGGAAGATCACATCTTTGCTTACTTTATTGTCAGCTAGTGCCAGAAAATGGAACAGTATGTTGTTTCTCTCCTTCTATAAGCACCACAGTACAGTTGCAATGAGCATGTTAAATGTTGATTTGGGTGCTGTTCTGCATTGTTGCGTTATCCCCTCCCACCAGAGCTCTTCAATGCTATTTGGCAATTACTGAATGTGTAGGTTTTGCAATGGGGTCGTCCATAGTCTTTTTGAATAAATGCAATCGAGCATGAGATGCTCCCGTGTTTCTATATCATTGCAACACAATGGGCATTGAATTGGACCGATTATTCCCTTTTTGCCAAATTATCCAAAGTCAATATTCTGTTATTAAAACACAGCCAGTTGAAGACCTTACATTTCTATAGGATTGGAAGTTTCCAAATGATGTCGGCATCCGGTGAAATTACACCACAATGTTTCATGGAGTAGCATTTGGCCACAATGAATGACCTGTTGATGCTCCATATCCAAGTCCTACCATCCTTTGGTGGGCAGCATGGGGGAGTGGGGTTTGGAAGTTTTCAGACAAGTTTGCTAAAGATTCTACGAATTTAGCTATGCTGCGTTAGTGAGCATAAATAGGTTTGAGAATAAGGAGTGTAGCGATTCTGTGCTCAACCAGTTGTCATGCTAGAATGACATTTGAGAACCATTTCCAAGCAGCGGCATTGAGAAGGGTAAGAACAAGGAGGATGTTTTTAGGAAACTCTTCCAAAAAGGTGAAGCGTTATGTGTAGCACCTATGGAATGTGGTGAAAACAATTGATTGTTAGTGAGCATAAATAGGTTTGAGAATAAGGAGTGTAGCAATTCTGTACTCAACCAGTTGTCATGCCAGAATGACGTTTGAGAACCGTTTCCAAGCAGCGGTGTTGAGAAGGGTAAGAACAAGGAGGATGTTTTCAGGATACTCTTCCAAAAAGGTGAAGCGTTATGTACTACCTATGGAATGTGGTGAATGGGAGAAGCTTTAGACTAGTAGATCTCTTTAATTAGAATTCTCCAAGGCCTGTCTTGGTTAGTGAAATATTTATCCCACCTTTTGAGAAGAAGAGCTTGATTAAAAGTACTCAAGTTTATTATTCCTAGGCCGCCCAACTTTGGTTTACAAACTTGATCCCAGATTACTAGATGCTTGAGCTTACTACCATTGCTATGGCCATCCCAAAGATAGCTTCGGCATATTCTATCTATGCTGTTAATGATGGACGTTGGCAAATGCATGACAGACATTCAATAGGTGGGGATCGCCCTTGACGCTGAGTTTATGAGTACCAAATGCCCTGCAAATGATAAGACATTCTTCTTCCAACCTGCTAGTTTCCTTTGGATCATGTCCAATAAGAATTTCCAATCCTTGGCTTTTGGTGTTGCATTGTTTAGAGGGATCCCAAGGTATTAAACCGATAATTAGGTGGCTTGGCAAACTAATATTGATGCACCACCAACTATTTCCCACCGTGAGATCCATACCTATTGTGAAAATTGATTCCACACACGGACCAACATGACCACTGATGATCAGCCAAATAAGAAAGAACTCTTTAGAGATTACTGCGGAAGCATGATCAATGGATTCAAGGAATAGAGAAGAAAAGTAGTAGAGATTTTTGAAAGAAAATAGCTTTATTTCAATGAATTCAACATCATTTATAACCTTGACCTATTTTCAGTATATATCCTTTACAAAAGGATCAAGCTCCAAGCTCATCAAAATTTTTTTTAAATTCAAAATAATCCACATATACAAAATAGATCCGTAAAAACTAAGTTAGCTAACCTGCGACTGGATCAGCTCAGTCTAAGACTGAGCTGATCCATTTGTTAGACTGACCCAGTTATGTACCATGCTAATAGTCTAAAAATACTATTTTCTGTTTGAACTTTCTTTTGAGACATAGCCGACTCAGTCTTGGACTGAATCGACCCAATTTCTTGTTAGATATATGTGCCCTAGAAATCAGAATTGGTTGACACTTGTAATACACTTCTAGGGGCAAAATTATAATTTTGATTAATATCAATAAAATGGATTATTTTCTATCACATACGTGTATTTAGTGTCTGTGATACATCCTTTGAGTTAATAGTAATGATAATTCATATTTTCAAGAGTTGAAAATTTAAGATATGAATAATCATTATTAACTCATAAAATGCTTCCGACTATAGGATCGTCACGAGAATGGTGATTGATCCGAAATATTGGTGTACAATCGCTTCTTTTTAGTAGATGAGTCTTGAGTCTATGGTATGGAGATACTGGAGCGAGAGTACAGGTACTCATTAGAGAACGAGGGTACTGAGCGTGATCATCTCGAGTAGTCATTAGGGAGTCTACCTTCTCGTCAATGACTGACTCGATGCTGCAGTAGTGTGTCTGGTTCTTTGATCTGAGATGCATCGATAGTTCACCTTGAGGGTGTTATAGTTTGACTACACCATTACTCAGTCTCCTAGCCATTCAAAATCCTAAGGTGTATGTTGGCTATAGCATGTTCATTGTAGGAACTGGATAGCATCAAGATGGAATCTATCTACCTCGGTGGTAGAGGAGCAGCCCTATGATGATCATGAGAATCAAGTCCAGAAGTCCATGGCCATGGTAGAGTGAAATAATAGAAAGAGTTTCTATTTAGATTTTCACATTGGACTTGAATCGAATGATTACATCATATGACAGAGACTAGGGTTTGACGAGTTCACCTTAACCCTAATTTGATCGGGGCTCAAGATAGAAGAACTTAATCACATAGGTAGCTACACCAAGAGGTTCGCATTCAGCTCTGATGGGTTGCCACCATATACTGCTAGGTGTCACTGGTGGATTTTGGGAGCAATTAGAATGATTTAGATGATCGATCATTCTAGCTGTTCGAATCAGAAGAGTTCTGATCCATCGAAAGGAGTTTCGATGATGTCGATGATAGAGATCATGACATATCCCATTACCATACAGAACTGAACCTAACTGGGTCACACAAATAAGGGTTTGAATCTGGTGATCATCAATTGAACTGATCTAGTTCAATTGATCTGAATGAGATTCAATTAGGTTCAAGGAAATCGTGCTAGCACTCGATTGAACCTAACGTTCTTCTTTTACTATCATAAATAGTTGTCCTGACTGAGCCAAAGGAGTTTGTGCTCGATCAGAGGCTTCACTTTGTCTGATGGAGCCTGTCCAGATCAGAAAAGGGTTGTCTTATTTTGTAAGATATTACCTACCATTTTTGGTCACCTACCATTTCTCGTCCTTTGACTTTGGTCAAAAGTTGATCTTTGACTGATCAAACATTGACCATTGATATTTTGACTTCTATCCATGTGTCACGCACCTATTAGAGGACTGGTGGAGGCTTGTCGTTCTATCAGAACCTGGCAAGGAGGAGGGCGCATGCCACCCTTGGCGTGTGCCCAAGTTGGAGGTGCCCAGGAGTCCTTGTTGGACAGGGACTCCATCTCCTTTTTGGATTCTGATTAGAGTTCTCCTAAGAATAACTTTGACTGATCTTAGGTGCCCTCTAAGGAGGAATCTAGGAGACTCTATTTCCACCAATCAGATTTAGATCTAATTTCACAAAGAGTTGTGATTGATTGGGAAGAAGAGGAGTTGTATCATGCTTAGTCTATAAATAAGACTCTGCGCCCAACACAAAGAGCATGACAATTCTCCATGCCCCAAGGCTGCTTCTCCTCTCCTCCTCCATGCCGAAGCCCCTTCTTCCTTTCCTCTCCACATCCAAAGAGGTTTGGATTCTTGGTTGGTGCAATCTAGATGAGAGAAAGGCGACTGAAAGCTAGAAGGCTGTGCTGCTGCAAAGGACGACTGCTGATCTTCGAAAGGTGTTTTGAAGATCCTCCAGATCAGATCCAGATCTGATTTTTGGAGACATGATAGAGAAGAAGAGGATCTCTAGATCTAGCCTGAGTGGATACCGGTAGAGGCCAGGCACTTGCGTGGCTAGATCCAGAACCTTCTACTGCTCATAGGATCATCATCGGATAATAGGATTACCCACTTCAAGGTAAATTAAATTTGATTTAATTTATTTAATTTTATTTTAATTATTAAAATAATAAAAATTAGATCTAAAATATTCTAGATGTAATCTAGATTAAAAAAAATTTTTTTAAAATATATCTCTTGATCTGATCAGATCTGACGAACCTGGACCGAAAAATCAGGATTTCCTTCACCATAACCATGGACTTATAGACTTGATTCTCATGATTATCATAGGGCTGCTCCTCATTTACGAGGTAGATAGATCCCCTATTGGTGGAATCCAATTCCTACAGTGAACATGCTATAGCTAACATACACCTTAAGATTCGAATGGCTAGGAGATCGAGTTATGGTGCAGTCAAACTATAACACTCTCAAGGTGAGCTACCGATGCACCTTAGATCAAAGAACCAAATACACTACTGCAGCTTCGAGTCAGTCATTGATGAGAAGGTAGACTTCCTGAATGACTACTCGAGATGGTCGCACTCAGTGCCCTCGTTCTCTAATGAGTACCTATACTCTCGCTCTGGTATCTCTACACCATAGACTCAAGACTCATCTACTATAAAAAAGCGATCGTATACCAACCTTCTGGACATTCACCATCCTCATGATGATCCTATGGTCGGAAGCATTTTATGAGTTAATAATGAAAGTTCATATCTTAAATTTTCAACTCTTGAAAATATGAACTATCATTACCATTAACCCAAGAAATGTATCACAGATACTTTCAAATACACATTATGATAGAAAATAACCCATTTTATTATTTATAATTAAAATTATAATTTTTTTTCTTAGATATGTATTACAAGTGTTAGCTAATTCTGACTTCTAGGGCACATATATCTAACAAACTCCCACTTGACCTAAAGCTAATTGGCTATAAATTTAAGTTCCATCTTCTCAAGGTGGGTTTCGATCTTCTGCAGGTCCAACAACTTTATAAGTGAATCTGCCACATTGTCTACGGAGTTAACTCTTTTGACCTCGACATAATCCTTCTTGAGGTAATCATGGATGAGGTGATATCGCCGCTCGATGTGCTTGGATTTCTGGTGAGACCTCGACTCCTTAGCAAGGGCTATGGAGCCATTATTGTCGCAGTAGAGAGGAATGGCATCTGATGGCATCACTCTAATTTCTATGGTAAATTTCTTATACTAGAATGCCTCCTTCGCAGCTTTTGACGTAGTGATGAAATCTGCTTTCATGGTGGAATATGCTATCACTATCTGCTTAGAACTCTTCCAACTGATGGCACCACCATTATACACAAACAGATTTTCAGATGTCGACTTTCGATCATCTATATCGGACATAAAATCTGAGTCTGTATACCCCTGGACTTGGAGTTCTCCATTACCAAAAATCAACAACATATCCTTAGTTCTTCTCAAGTATTTAAGGATACATTTCATAGAAGTCCAGTGTTCTTCGTCTAGATTCGACTGATATTTGCTCATGACACTCACAGCATGGGCTATATCAGGTCGTGTACATAACATGGCATACATAAGGCTCCCTATTGCTGAAGCATAAGGGATCTTGCTCATGCATTCTATCTCCTCAAGTGTGCTAGGGCACATCTTCTTGGAGAGATGAATACGCT